>CATIWO010385741.1:0-24333 GCA_949673435.1 Macaranga tanarius
AGCAACACTTGCTCCATTCCCAAGCTTCAAGGTCACTTCCCCAGGCCTCAGCCTTATCTCATTTTCAAGATCCTGCAAGGATGAAGAAATGTGAGAAATAGCACCGGTATCGAATACCCATGCTTTGGATGAGCTACTAGAACATTTAGAAGCAAATAAATTAGAGAAAGTCTCACCTTCCCCTTGCTTGCCCTTTCCCTTTATCTTGAGAGACTCTAGGAGCCTAGGACAATTCTGCTTCCAGTGTCCTTCACCATTGCAATGAAAACACTTTTCTTTACTTTGGTCTTCCCTCACTATTGCCTTGCCTTTGTTCTTGGCCACCCCACCCGTAGGCTTGAGTTAAGGTACAGTCAAACTCTAACAGCTTTATCAAATTACCTCATCTCAAGTTATATTCTTGATAAAACATAACAAACACTAGAAACCATTTCTAAATCTGAAACTCTTTCAGATTGTTATGTTTGTCTTGTCCAAGAACTCATCCATCAAGAATAAACTTAGATAGGACTAGGATCTTAACCGGGTACTCTCCAGGCAATGAATCCCATCTTGGACAAACACTCATCCCTACATTCAACCGACTAGAACCACCACACGCCATATACCCATACATGATTGGTACAGGTATGTAAGCGGTAACAAACTCTAACAACTTAAATGTGGATGACCGTGATGCCTCGGGTCAAAGGACTATATGCACCATTATGACCTAGACTGTGATCGTTGACTATAAGAGTGTATCCTTACGATCACTTATCTAACGTCACGTTCGAACCACTCATCCAATGAGTATTCACATGTCTATTCTGATGTCCCATATCAAGTAGCATAAGACTCACTACCTCCTACTATTAGTATCACATACTAATCAAGGAAAATAGACAGAGGTGATAGTCAAATTAATATCAACCAAATATTAATTTATCGACTACGAATAATTTTATAGCACATGTACTAAATAAATGTGTCCTCATATTATCAACTCTTGATAATACATTTATTCAACATAATGCTAATGGAGTAATGCTTCATATAAATAAACACTGGATTTAAATGAACATTACATTGCCATATGGGATAATACAATGTCTAAATACATGATTGCCACTAGGGCATATCACCTCTACTAACACCTTAGTGGATTGGGGCTTCCAAATCCCCAAACTATGTAACCTCACATGGATTTTATTTTATTTATTTTCATATATTTGATATGATTTGAGTTGTTTTGTAATTGAATTTGGTTTTATGCTTAATGCTTGCATGTGAGTGGCCACCATATGTGTTGATCTTAGAAAACTATTTGACTTGAGAGAGAAATTAGGTTGTGGATTGAAAAACCAAATTTGTTGAATTAATTCTAGACATTGAAAGACGCTAGGATTGAATTAATATTGTAATATACCTTGAGCTATAAATTGATCCTAGTAAATTGGTAATTAGGATGTGATGAGAGTCCTCATGTACTAAGTTAATAGGAATCAATTGGTTTTACATCGCTTTGAGAGAGGGGTGTAATTCCTTATAATGGTATGCATTAATTGCAAAACACTCTTTTATGAACTTAATTGAATAATCCATATGTGTGTGAAATAGTTTAGGGAGGGAAATTCCCAACCACAATATTGATATTTGAGTTTTAGTTTTGATTATAGAAATAAAATTAGGATTAGGAATTCAGAAATTTAATTCTTTTCTCAATTCATAAAATTGAACAAATTACCCGAATTCGATTGTCCAAACAAACTTACACATTATGCTGATTCAGTACAGATACATACTCCAATCCCTGTAGGATCGACATCCATACTTAAGTATACTTTATGACTTGTATGACTTGTATACTTATAGTGTGCAAGTTACCGCTTGTCAAAAATCAATAGCATAGTAAAGGAAGTTGGTATGGACATTAAGAATAGGTCATTTTTTTGGATGCATCCAAAAAGGGTTAATAGTTTAAAAAGGTTAGATGTTGATAATGATGCAATAGAGATGTCACTATTTATGGATGAGTCAAGGGTTATACATGTTTATTGCACATATAATGTTGATTTGAATAATAAAGTGGATTAAGAAGTAAATTATGATGCTGATGATGGGTTCCATTCTGAGGTGGAAGTTGGTGACAACAATGCTGAAAATGAAGAGGAAAGCAATAATAAGTTTGTTAACTCATATTATAAGTTCATGAAAGATGAGGATGATGAAATATTTGAGAACTTTATAGATATAGGGATCGAAAGGGATATGCCTGGTGCTAAAAATGTTATTGAAGATGAGCAGTAGTCAGATGATTCAGTGTATGCCCCTTTTGATGTGCTGCTATCATATTTTAATACTAATAAGGAGGAATGTCATTCATCTAAGCCTGCTTTTTCTGAGTTTAATGAAGAAATAAATATAAGGGATCCTAAATTATAAATTGGTATAAAATTTAGGGATTTTAGTCAATTTAAAGAAGCAGTAAGAAATTTTAGTGTAAAGAATATATTTGAGGTAAAGTTCAATCCTAACAACAAAAAGAGGTGCAAGGCTATTTGCAAAAGAGGATGCCATTTTTATATTTGGGCATCTTTAATAAGCCATGATAGAAAAACTATGTAGATTAAATTAGGGGTTTCAAAGCATGAGGGAAAAAAGCACTCAAACAGACATGTTAATGCATAATAGGTAGCTGAGACTTAGAACATTTCAGGGCTGATCCAACTTGATTAATAAAAGGTATAATACAATCTATTAAAAGTAATTAAGAGGTTGATATCAGCAGATGTAAAGCATACAAGGCTAAATGCATTACTTTAATAATGATTGGTGGTGATGAGAGAGAGAAGATATCTAGGTTGCGTGAGTATAGATTAGAGCTTGTGGAATCAAATATTGGTTCAACTGTTAGCTTTCAGTTGGATAATGGTGTATTTGCTAAGATTTATGTCTGCCTAGGGCCTTTAAAAAATGGGTTTAAATCAAGGTGTAGGTCTCTAATTTCTATTTATGGCTACTTCTTAAAGGGTATATATGGAGGATAATTATTGATTGCTATTAGGATAGTTGCAAATGATTGCATCTATCCAATAGCATGGGCTATTATCTTAAGAGAAAACAAAGAGAATTAGATTTGGTTCTTGGACCAACTAGTAGAAGACTTGGACATAAGAAACTTATATCATTAGTCATTTATAAGTGATAGACAAAAGGTATAATTTCTTTTTAATATGTGCTTTTTAATATCTATATTATTCTGACATTTTTTCTATTTAAAGGTATTGATCCCTGCAATTGAGCAATTGTTTTCGAACTTTGAACATAGATTATGTGTTAGACACATACTTACAAATTTAGAAAGAGGTTTCACGGGAAAGAGTTGAAAGGCTTGTAGTGGTATAAAACTAAGGCCAGCTATGTCCAAGCTTTTACCAAGTACATGGAAAAGCTTAGTAAGTTGAACCAGGATGTCTATGAGTATCTTAATAAGATAAATCCTCATAATTGGAGTAGGTTCCATTTTTAAGATAGCCTTACGTGTGATATGCTTCTCAATAACCTCTGTAAGTGTTTTAATAATTACAAACTTGATGTTAGGTTTAAAGGCATTATGGCTTTGAATGAAATTATTAGAATTAAACTTATGAAAAGAATACATATGAAAAGAGACTTAATGAAGAAATGCAAGAATGCATTCTGCCCTAAAATTATGAAGAAATTGGAAAAGGCTAAAAAATGGCATTGGTTTATTCAATTGAATGGTTTGGGAAGAACAAATATCAAGATGTTGGTCTGATGGATAGTTTATTATTGACATAGAATCCAAGCGTTGCAGTTGTAAAAGATGGTAGCTTACAGGAATTCCATGTTCTTATGGAATTTCTGCTTTGAATTATAATAATAAGAATATTGAAAATTACATAGATGACTATTATAAGGTTTGGACATTTCTGAAAATCTATAGCCATATAATCAATCCTACTAGAGGTCATAATATGTGGCCAAGAAGTGAGATTTATCCTATTCAACCACCTGAGCCACAGAACCTCATGAGGGGCAGGAGAGCATTTATGAGAAGAAAAGAAGCTGATGAGATAAAAACAATGGCAAAAGAAATGGTAAAGTGACAAAGAAAGGAGTTGTTATGACTTGCACTATCTATAGCACTCAAGATCACAAGAGAAGGTATTATGGGAAGATGACTAAAGGAGCTACTTCAAATATTTCAACAAAAAACTCCCATAATGTAAATCATTTTTTGATTTATTTATGGATTTTATTTTATTATAACTAAATGACATACATGCATATCCTATTTACAGGTAAAGAGAGGCATGGAAGTTGGACAATCAAGTGGAACAAAGACACAATAAACACCTTATACACTTTAGTGGATACCTGATGTGAGAATTTGTGTATTCATTATTTTGCTAGTTTATTTGTTCATCACTTTGCTATGTTTTTGTGTATTGTATGTGCACCTAACATATGTTTATTTTATGTATTATTATTTACATTTACTGTGGTCACTCACATGGTTCCAGCATAACACCAAATGTTTCTCAAACAGGAATTTTTACTGAAATTCCATTTCCAGATATTTCAGTTTTTATAAGTCCATTTATTGAAATTTTAATTACTAAAATTCAAATTACTGAAAATTAAGTTCATGAAATTCTAGTTGAAAAATTCCCAGTTGAAGAAACAACATCACAGGTTTTTAAAAAATTAATTCCAAAATGTTTTATATATTAAACTAAAAGCCACTTCAATTTTTTATGAATGCTTCTATGCAGGTCATTAACATAACACCACAAGAATAAGCAGCTGACATATTATCAAATAGCAAAAAATTTAAATGGATACAATATGAGTGTAATAATGAGCAGAGTGCCTGTAGATCTGGACCAACTTCTAAAAATAAACACTTGAGAGAAAATAGCAAACTCCCATTATATAGAACCATTTTAAGGGTAGATCTACTACTGTGAAGGAACCACCTCCACCATCTCTGAAGAGAAGTCCTTCGAGAAATCATGAAAAAAGAAAGCAACTATTAAATACACAACCTGCATCTCCTAAGCTAAGAAAAACTAGGCAATAGAGAATTAGATCGTCTCTATCTAAGAATCAAAAAGCACATATGAATGCTAAAAACACTTGTGAAGCTTTTGCAAAACCTGTTGCAAAGAAAAAGAAGGCATAGGTGCCACCTGGGGTCTCTAAATATGCTACTTAGTAGGAGGTTGATATTTTGGACTACTTCATCTTTATGACTCATTATTTTGGTTGGTATTGTTTGGTTGTGATAATTAGTTTTTAGACCACTTTGGTTGGTTAGTTTTATGACTGGTTGGTAACTAATGGAATTTTTTTGTTGGGTCTATTCAATGTTAATTCTTGAACCTAGGAACCCCTGCAATTGATGGTGAAAAATAGCAATATTAAATGCTTTTTTGTAAACTTTTTTTTCCTTTAAAATAGGGAATCAAATGTATTGGATGCCCCACACTTTAAATTTTTAATTTGTTTTCTTATCTTCTTTAAAATAAGAAATCAAATATATTAGATGACTAACACTTTAAATTTTTAATGTGTTTTTTTTTATTGCAAGTTAAGCTGTATTTTTTTTATACAAAACAAGACATATGTTCTTGTGTTGCTTAATTGATAGATTATGCTGCATTTTTTTGGACAAAGTCTACTGCATTTGTTTTTTATGACCACCTCACTCTTTATGGAATCAATATAATTATATATTTTAGGGATAATGGTCCCTTTTATCCATAACTATAGGCCAATTTTCTTAATTATCCTATCCTTTAAAAATTATCAATTTAGATAGTCAACTTTTTGACTTGTTTCCAATTTATCCTAATTTCAAATGGCATATGGAATTGCTGATGTGGAATGATGACATGGCTCAATTTTGCTGATTGTGGTGACATATCAATACGACGCCGTTTTGATGTGGAGAATGAAATGGTTCCTTTTATCCAGAACTATAGGCCAATTTTCTTAATTATCCTATCCTCTAAAAATTATCAATTTAGATAGTCAACTTTTCGACTTGTTTCCAATTTATCCTAATTTCAAATGGCATGTGGAATTGCTAATGTAGAATAATGACGTCGCTCAATTTTGCTAACTGTGGTGACATATCAATATGACACAGTTATTCTTAATAAAAAAGATCCTCATGTTCCTTCTTGATCTTTAAATCACTCTTTGCCACAACTCTACACAAAAACAAGAGTAATATGTTATGTTATTGCAGCTTTTCTTGACCTTTTTTGTTTTAAGAACTGAGATAAGATAGATCAAGAAAGTGAGTTCAAATAGGTGTTAAAAAAGAGTCTCAAAACAATAAGAGCATCAAGTCTCTCAAATATTTATTTTATAATTTTCAGTTTTCACCCTCTCCGGAGAAGAGCCAGACGCGGTGGCGATCTTGAGTTTCAAGCAGCAGTTTTCAAGTAATTGGTACAAGGCGGGAGTGATTTGAAATTGATCCAGTTTTAAAGATCAAGAAAGTAGCTTCATTCTCCACATCAAAATGGCGTCGTATTGATGTGTCACCACAGTCAATAAAATTAAGCTACGTCATCATTCCACATGCCATTTGAAATTAAGATAAATTGGAAACAAGTCGAAAAGTTGACTGTCTAAATTGATAATTTTTAAAGGATAGGATAATTAAGAAAATTGGCTTATAGTTCTGGATAAAAGGGACCATTTCATTCTCCATATCAAAATGGCGTCGTATTGATGTGTCACCACAGTCAGCAAAATTGAGCCACATCATCATTCCACATCAGCATTTCCACATGCCATTTGAAATTAGGATAAATTGGAAACAAATTGAAAAGTTGACTATCGAAATTGATAGTTTTTAAAGGATAGGATAATTAAGAAAATTACCCTATAGTTCTGGATAAAAGGGATCATTATCCCTATATTTTATTAACCAAACTATAATTATATGTAACAAAATATAATTATATCTAATGCCTCACTTTTTTTGAATTCAATATAATTATGCAGCACATGATCACCACTTGGAGTATAAACTTAAAAATAAATTATAATAGACAAATATTGTTAATGAAATTGCTTCATAATAATTTTAAGTGGCTTGTACAACCACGAAACTACAAGGAAATTCCTTGGACAATTTTCGTCCTTTATAACCACAAAAAATTCCTGCACTTTTATATTTTCCATCATTCATACATAACACAGTTTTCATCCTCCATGACACCACAAAATCCCTGTAATTTCATGTTTTTCAGCATCCATATACAACACCAACACTAACTACAACATTAACTTACCCTTTAACAAATACAACAACTACAACACTTACACTACTAACAAATGCTAAGCAAATCATCCATTCATCCTCCTAATTACAAACCCAATAAAGAAGATACAAATTATTTTCGCCCATTTACATGTTGACTTCAACACCCTTGGTTGTCCCTCATTTTCAATGGCTTTTCTATTCTTAATTTTTCACAATAAACCAAGTATAACAACTCGACCTCGATTTGGAATACGTGCATTTTGCCACTGAAAAAAATCACAAGCATTATTCATCTATAAAAAATGACAATGCAAACATATCAAATTAGTATTTCAAATAGAACTAATTATGTCATAATTATTTTTCTTATCCACAAAATCCTAACTAGCATAATATAAAAAAAATGAAAAGTCAACAAACCCTATATCTTTGACATCCAAAGAAGTGCCTCCCAGGATTTATCTCAATCCAAGATGTCCTTAACATCACTGCTTCTTGGCACCCATAATTTGGCACTGAGAAACACTCCATTTCTTTATTGGCTAATAATAAATGGAAAGGGGATGCTAAAACAAAAGTGATAACTGGATTTTGCTTTGAAAAAGAGAGTAGAGATAAAGATTGAAGTGATTAATGGCTGGATTATAGATTTGGCTTAGGTTTAATGCTTGTCATATGGAGACTTTATTCTCTAGCTGCCTGAATCAATAGGTAAAGAAGAAAGGGAGAGTTAATTTGGGAAAAGGTAAATACTTTAGGGTTAATTAGAGGATAGGACCCATATAGTGAGTTAGATGATGAGTCTATAAAATTATATGACTAGGCATTACTAACATTTTCAAGTTAGGTGACTAAGCTTAGATGATATGGCAAATATTCCTTAGATATACCGAGTTCGGCTGCCACATCATCAAACAACCACCAGATCACCAACTAATGAAACTTAAATCAATGTATGGTTATTAAAAAGATAAAAATTGAAGTTCAGTACCCAAAATGAAAATTAGTGCAAAGTTAGATGACCACCCAAGCCAACCTTCACCAAACCTTAACAAAACTTTTACTAAACCCTGATGGTGATGGAAGAGAGGTATTGATTGATGGATGACTGAAAAATTCTCCTTTTATAGTTATCACAGTGTTAATGAAATTAAATCCTACATAAGGGCTCTTTGTGACTTCTCTGGTGTGTTTTTCAGTCTGGTTTATGTACCTCATGCTTTGGTTTAGCCTTAGGAAGCTTTACAATAAGAAGTTAAACTTTGGTCAAATGACTTATTCTGAGGTCAAAATTGAGTTCTTAAGACCAAATTACAATATAAACCTGTCTTCTAAAATCTCCCGTGTCAATGGGTATCATTTGACAAAAAGTCAAATTTTTTACCTTCAACAGTTAAAGTGGGTCCCACACCTTGCCATGTTATTGTTTATATGTAATAAAATGTAGCTCAATTCCCAAGATTATTTACTAAGTAAGGAATATTCCATCCAAGTGTCAACCTTAAGAGTAAATGTCATAATCTTGATTATTTACCAAGTAAAGTAGTATATTCTATTATACTATCACCCTTTGGTTATATTATTTAATTACACAAATGTTATAATCTTGATTTGTCCATAAATAGTTGGTCCTCTGTATCAAATAAAAAGGGGACTTTTAGAAGTATGTGCAAGTGATGTAGAGAGAAAAATCATTTCATAAATCAAAAATATACCAAAAATATACTAAAAATAAATAAATAAAAACCTATTCTCCACACTATATTCTCATATCTACTCACTTCCTACTTCTTTTCACTCTCAATCCACCACTAAAACCCACTCACTTCATTATCCACTCACTAATTCCAGAACCTAAATCAACCTAAAACTCCAATCAAAGCCAAAAATTAAAGCAAACCCTTTCTTAAATACGTATTTCAATTTCAATCTCAACCTCTCACTTTTGGTGAGTGTCTAACCAATTTCTAAGGCTAATCACTTTCAAAAACACCTTTTTAACCGTCTAGGATCTTTGGTCTTATATGTTGAGCCTTGTTTTCTTAAAAATTTAAATCAAAAGTGCAAAATCTAGGCCTAGTAATAAACCACCAGCCGACTGTTCATCTTATTGGCTAGCCATTCTTTTTGTTTACCAGACCAAAATAACAACTTGGACCAATTGTTCATCAAGCAAAGCCAGCTATCTAGAGTACTTCTTCATATTCTTTATATTTTTTTTTCAAAAGGACTCCGAGGATGGATTCTAAGGTCATTAAAACCTTAAGAATCATCAAGAGTTTTAATAAATAGTGACAATAATCCTAGGATGATTGAACTTTAAGCTAAAGCTTTGGTTCTTCTTTTTAAAACTTTCATTTTTGCCTTTGAATCTTAGTTTTCACTTGCTTATTGATGTATTTAAAGTTTGGTTTTTGATTTTTAATAACTCAGTAGTTTAAAACTATTGATTTCAAAGTTTGTTTTAAAGTTTTAACCTTAATAGTATTGTGTGTGCTTGTTTGTTACTAACCTAATATTTTTTCCTTTGATTATTATTATTTCTTGCATTCTTACATCATAAATTGCATATTCACTTATTTGATTGCATATCATGTGAATGATGCATATCACTATCATGTGCTTATAGCATTTTTTAGATTAATTAGGGTTAATTGCATGCACCCCGGCTTACATCACTTGCATATTTGCAGGTATCTTGAATTTATCACTTTGTATGTATCTCAAATTGCATAATGCATCATTTGCATCTTGCACGCACCTCAGAATTATTTGTTGTGTGTATCATATATTGCATTTGAGCATATTTACATCTCTTACATATTATATATCTTGCTCAAACTCTTAAGTTATAAATACTAACACTTGTTAACTCTGACTAACTTCTACTAACATTTACTTTAATTTCATTATTTCCTACTAACATCTACTAGCCTTTTTATTATTATTATGTATATTTGATAACATATAACATCTTTTGCTCATTTCTTTTATATTTTTAAGCAATTCTCTAACTTATTGCCAATTACTAACCTCATTTCAATTTCAAGCCAATATTATATGTTATATGCTATATCTTATGTACTATAGTATATCTATAAGTATATTATATGTTGTTATTGTGATTATATTGGTTTGAATTATACATGAATAAGCTTGGATTATTAAATAATGACTTTCTTTACAAAATGAATCCCTTTTCAAATTCCTTTGTTTCTTAACTTTTTAAAACCATTTTCTTAAATAAGTTTAGTATCTTGAATATAAAGAAGTAATCTCTTATTAAATGTGATCGTTCCATCAAGGGTATGAAATATACCTTTAATGTAAAAAGTAGTGGATTGAAAGGATTATTCTCTGATAAGATGAGGGTAACTATATGTTCAAGTTACTAAATTTTTCTTTCATTTTAAAAGTAATCTTTTTACATTAGCCTTTTTAATTTTGGTTTTACTTATGAATTCTCCATTTTTATTCAACATTTTTCATGCTTCGTACTATTTTTATCTTAAAACCTTATTTTGTTTTACAAATAAACATTTTTTTCAAGGCCCAAACATAAGGTTAAATACCCCCATAACAAAGGCAAATAAAGGAAAGGTATTAATGACAAAGATTAGCCATATCCTTTTTATTAGTTATGCATATTTTCACTACTTTTGTACATATTACTATGATTCTATTATGCTATGTACATAATTTGATATGTATGTCATTCTATGCATGAGATTATATGATTATATGATTATATGATTATTTCTTATATACATGTTGTGGGCATGCTTATTATGTTACTTGCATGATTATTTGCATTCTTTTTATGATATATAAACAATTATGTCATATTTTAAGTTAGTTTGGGATATTACATGTGTGATATGACATGATATGATATTACATATCATGTTTTACCATGTTTTATGTTGTATTCATGCCATTACTCACCATATCTCAAGTTATTTTCATAATATAATCTACCATGCTTTACATCTTAGATATGATATGTTTTTAGTATTTATGCCATGATCATGCATAGATTTGCCATGCTACTTTTCCATAACATGCCATATGTACGTACTATGCCATGCTTTATATTCCTGCTATTGTACATGTTGTCTTTGCCATGTCTATACTATTCTTTGCCATATTACATATCTTGTTTTTCTATATACATATATGTCATCCTACCATATTATAATGCCATGTTTATATGTTTTACATATTATTTTGTGCCATGATCATGCATCTTATATACTGTAATTATGTGCTTGTATGGATATATTGTGTGCGCATTTGCATGTAATAGTTGGTTTTCAATTATACACATTCTAAATAAGCATTGTACCACATTGTAGGATCAATAATGCTCAACATTCAGGCAGTATGGAGATGCCTCGTGTTATATGAACATGCTCCTACTGACATCATATCTGAATCCAAATGTCTTATCCATGGGCAAATTTAGTTCCAAGTGAGGGATCAAGTTTGCTTAGTCCCTAATTAGACAAATTTTTCAGGTGATACAGAATGGTGACTCCTCTTTTCTCCTAGCTGGCTTTTAAGGTTATAAGTGCTTTTTACCCATCCTTGAGCTCTTCCAGTAATTGCCTCCTATCCTTCTATTTTCCTATAATAATGAAAAAGTGATAGTGAACAAAATTGGTGCCGAGTCAATGCATTAATGTCAACAATGGTGACTTCACTGGGATAGAAATTATGATCCCAACATTGACACTTTACTTATCTAGAATGTGTATCATTTTAAACCAATTTACATCATGGTACTTTGCACACATCCCTTACCCATTAACCTCGATGATATCAAATTAGATCCACCATGACTCCACTCGACTCATGGAGTGATTAGTTTGGTGTTGTCACCTTTGTCCAAGAGATTTTGTAGGGGTCATCTGACCAGAGTCTATAACCTAAGTCTTAGAGAGGGGCAATTATCTTTTAAGTAGGTAAAAAATGTCGGGCTCACTTGACTAGAGTCTATAACCTAAGTCTTAGAGGGGGTATCTCACTAAAGGAACCCTTGGCCTTACCCTAACCTAACTTATATAGTGGCCCTAGAAATTTCCACTAGGTTCTACCATATTTTATATATGTTTGCTTGATTTGTTCTCAACATATTGTGACTTATTATGACCGAGTTTATGGTATCCCATATATGTTAGACCTGGATGTTTGGACATAAGGCTACCCTTTTTAGCCCTTACATACTTAATCGAACTATATAGTTAATATGATTAGGCCTACTTATCATGATACATTTGTTACATGATGGTTGATTCTTATGGACAAAATGGTTACACCATTTTGGATCATTTTTTATAGACATCGTGATTTTTATGGTTGTGATAAGTAAAGTCGAATTGTTAAACCTAATGGTTATGTTGAGTGTGTTTGGTTTAAAATGCCTAGTTGGTTATATCTTATAAACCTAATATTGAACCATATCAATACCATTTTTATAGAATCCATGTGGTTAAAGCTTATGGTTTCTATTATATCACTTACTCGAATTAGTATGTTTAAGTCAAACCATCTAAGTTACTGCATATATGTCATACCCTCAATTTTTGGATATCCTTTGGTAAAGAATAACCCATTTTTGCCTTTATATATTCAACTGAACTAAAATATAGTTCATTTGAATATATTTTGTCTAAACTACCTAATACATTATGCCTTAATAACTTAGTCATAAATGATATAGATTCCAAATCAACTATGACATCCATGTTGTTTAAGCCTCACAATTATTTTGATATTACATATATATGCAACTATCCTGAATCTATATTAGAATCAAGCCCCTCATTTTAAATATAAAACCACCTTATTTGTTAATTTATTTTTTTGAGAGTATATTCAAGCCGGTTCATCCCCTGTTTATATTCTGGTAAGTCTTACCTAGGAAAAAAATTGAACGAACCACGTGTGGGAAATGATAAGGTTAGAAGGGACTCTGCTTAACTTATTTGTTTTGTATTGCATTCATGCATACATACATATATGCACACAAGTGTGCATGTATATATTCTAACCCCTTATGGTTACAACCATCATAGAAAATCCTGGTAATGACTCAAGACTGTAGTTTGGTTAGAGGAGAGAAGGTCGAAGACTAGTTAAGTTTACCATGGAAGAAGCATCAGACATATTAGGATGGAAGAGGTCTACAAGTTAGTTAATGATGGGGTTTCCCAATATATTTAGAATAATTTAGGATAGTTATTGCAAGTTGCTAAGAAAATAGTTGATTAGACTCCAATACCATCATATAAGGTTGTTCTACCTCCTCCTACTCAAAGTGGACAAAACCCTAATAATGATCCATAAGTAGTTACTATGGATGACCCACCTTTAACTAAGGATTAGATTAAGGCTTATGAGGCATAGAAAGTTAAGGCTAAAGCCCCTATGGTGGTTGAACCTATAGTCACTGAGGATAAGAAAGCTATGATAGAGGAATACTCTTTCATTACCAAATAGTTACAAAAGTTGCAAACTCAAGTAAAGAAAGTTGAATCAAGATTTGACATAAATGAGTTGTGTACATTTGGCAATCTTAACTTGCCTCTAAAGTTTAAGATGTTTGAGCTATCTAAATTTTTTGGAGTATAAGATCCAAAGTTACATTTTCAGCACTTCAAGGCTATGATGTCTACAATTCTAGGATTGAATGATAACTAGATTTAGGTGTTATTTTCATTCTCTCTCCAAGGGTCTACACTCACATGGTATTTGCATTTGGATAATGTCATTAAGAAAAACTGGAAGGAAGTGTGTGAGTAATCTAGTTTTTACCGGGCACCACAGGTGGTTTGCGATTGCGGCACCGAATTAAGCCAAATACACCCTTCAAGAGGGCGGATCGAGAATCCTTTTTTAGATATTCCCGAAGAAGCCTCGTGCAATTGAAATTGCCATCTGATCGCTCGAGAATGGGGAACAGATTCTTAGTACTGCGCAAAATTCATTCTCCTTAGTTCCTTTGGTTTGATAGATTAATTGTTTCAACTCCTTTACTTCATCCATCAAATTGTCCATCCTTACATCTCGTAGGGTCTTATAAACTTCAAATTTGGTGATCACATCCATCATCATATGACCAAGCCTTTGATCAGTTCAATTTGCCACATCCTCTATCTTCTTTTCGATTTTCTTAATACTTTCCTCAAATCTCTTCCTTTTTACTGCCCTATTATTTTTCTTTGCTTTAGTCTTACCATCCTTCTTATTCACCCTTGCATTCTTGTGAGCTATTGAGGTTTGACATCTTCTTCCTTCGCTTCACTGACATCATCAAATTTTTCTACCACCTTTGGTAGAGGAACATCTCTATGTCTCAAGGCGGTTTAACGCAGCTGATAGCATCTTCAATTGTCTACCTTTTCTAGCCTTCCAAAATTTGTGATAATCTCAGCTCTGACCAAAAAATCCTCATTAAAGATCTCACGTTCCAATGGTGCAAAAAGGGCGAGTTTCCTTAATATAAAGTGTATGGCCAGGCTCGTGATAATGTGACCCATAGACATCAATATTTTTCATCCCTCCACAACATGCCACATAGAATGAAATATAAGATATGCATTATTCACCCTACGGTTAGCAGACATACACCATATTAAGAATAATTCATCAGGCATAACCTTAGTGCTATCAATCCTACTAAAGATGGTGTGTACTATGAATTTATGCATCAGTAAATATGAGTGACTATCAATTAGACCACTAGCCATTGTATCTCCATGACTTATTCTATCCCCTTTTGTAATTTCAGCTCAAAACCCAATCATGTCAAATTTGAAAGGAGGTTGACAAATACCTCCTTCAACAAAACTAAAAATTTCAGTCATGTGATCATAATCAAACTCATATTCTTTTCCAAAGAATCTACATGCAAAAATTCTCTGCTCTTCATCTTTGATTTTCAAAGTGGTATAGAATTCAATAGTCAATTCTAAATATACATCATATTGTACCATTTTCAAATTAAACTAGCCTAGCCTTTTGCATAAAACATTCACAAAATCATTCATTCCAATATCTTTCAAGATTTGATCATTAAAGTATTTAGGCATGCATATGTTTCTTTTGCTAAGAGAACATAATCTTTTACCTTCTTCATCTGAGAAAATAGGGAAAAAGGCACCATACTCATCTTTGAGATCCGTTGGCTTAGGATTTATCTCCATTGGTACCTTTCTTTTGCATTGGACCTTCGGCTATTGCTAAACATGCTATTTGAACTCATTAGGTAGCAAGAGAAAATAATTGTAGAGAATAAAGATGCAGAGAATTTAATTAAAAGAAAAGTGTAGAAAATGTAGAAGTTTTGAGAATTAAAACAATCCTATGTTTATAAATAGAAGAATAAAATTAGAAGTTTACAAGGACTACACAACTCATCTCCTAATCCTATGTGAAAAGATAAATTTTATTGAAATATAAAAACTAACTATTCTAATAGAAAAATGACATGTAAATTAAAATCCTAAAAACTAAAAACACTTAAAATAATCCGAAAAATAAATGGAAAATAACAAAATTAAATTAAAAAATTTTATTTTTCCTCCCCCATACTTAAAATTTATAATGTCCGCATTGCATGAAAATTTTGCAAAATTCGGGTATGCAAAATAGCAGGCCGCACGCCCATGCGCATGGACGTGCCTGCCTTGCACTTGGCACAGCATTGCTCTCGTGCATGGCCGTGCCTGCTTTTCACCTGGCGCAAAGTGCACACACATGGCCATGCCTGCTATGCACAAAACAGGGCATGTTGATATGCCCATGCTAAAATTTGGCATGGGCATGTCTAACACCTACAAATGAGAAAAAATTTCCAAAAATTAAGTTTAAAGGCATTGGAATTGAAACAAAAACACATTGAACATATTGAATTCAACAAGATCACACAATTACAATAATAACCAAAACACAAAACATACATTAAACTTAAACAAAAAATAAAATACAATACAAAATAAATAACCTAACACATGACACTTAACTACTCTTCTTTAAAGCTTCAATTGTTATGCCCCGGGTCTTGTGGAGGATAAGGAGGTTGAAAGAAGTTTTGCGATTGAAAATAAGACATCAAGTTGTGATCCATCAAGTTGATGTCTTGACGCATAGTAGCTATATTTGTGTTCATGCCATGTGCCAATGAAGTTAGCTCTCCAACATTTAAATCAATCACTCTCATTTGCAACTCTAAATCATCCATTCAACACATTACATCATGTATGTCGGCACTTTCTTCCTCTTTATCCATTTCTTATGGTGATGGTGCATTACTAAGATTGTAATGTCGGGGTCCCTCCCTTATAACCATACCAATAGCTTCCATCATCAAAAGATCAATCAAAGAGTGTCCCTTGAGCTTTTCAAATGGTATGTTATCAGCATCAAAACCAACATAACAAGCTATGTTAGTAACCAATCTACCAATTTTGATTGCCTCAGCCATTTTGGTGGCTACATCCTTTAACTTGAGTGCGATTGCATGACACACATCCAATTTTACATTATTACACATGCAAGAAAAAATGTTCAACTCAGTTATGGTTACTACAGAATCACCATCCTTCCTAGGGAGTAATGAATGTGCCATCAACCTATGTAAATAACGTAGAGCCAGCGATTCAATTCGAGATTCTTTCACCGCCCTAGCTTCATAAAATTCACTTCTTTACCCTGTGATCTCATTCCAACATGCATGCCTATCATATTCAACTATAGCATCTTGATTTACAGGAAAGTGAAACACATCATTTAACTCAAATAAACCCATGCTATGTTCTTCATTCCCCAATCTAAAAGTCATCATTAATGATTGTTCATCAAAATGGAATGAAGATAGAAATTCACAAGTAGGCCTAACATAAGTTGGATATTGTAACAAGACAAATGCTTCCCACCCCATTCTATAGAGATACATTTTCACTTCATCCAACAAACCTATTTCTCTCAAAGAAGATGCACTCATATATTTGTTTGGCAAAATTTTTCTAGAAAGTAATTGCTCAAATTTCTTTCTTTGCCCCTCATGACTAAATTCAATATTGGTAGGGAAAGGTTTTACCATATAATCTTTATAATTACCACCCGGATTGGTAGAGCTTCCCCCACGTGTCCTTTTCAACCTTGGCTTTACTTTCTTTATAGCATAAGTCTTCTTTTGTGGCTCTCTTTCCATGAGTGAGTGATGGATGAAGAACTTGCTAAGAGCGGAATTTCAGCTAGAGAGAAAGAATTAGTGTAGAGAATGAAGAAATTGAGATGTGTGGGAAGAGAAAAGAAGAAGGTGGTGTTTATATAAAGGGAAGTGAAGATAAAAAATGATTAAAAATAGGGAATTGAAGAGTTAGGAATGTATAAAGTAGTCAAAGTTGAAGATTTCAATTTATTGAAAGTGGGAAGTGTTGGAAAATTGGAAAGTCATGGAGAATTGAAGAACTCTAGATATTGGAAAGTGGAAGATGTTGGAAAAGTGAAACATTTATAGGAAATGGAAGAATTTCGAATTAGTCATGTGTTTTTAAGGGCACTTTGTGTCTTTTAGTGAAAACATTCGATAGTGCAAACGCCCATGCATATGGGTGTGTGCCTGTGCTGTTCCATTATGGCAAGGCAGGCACGGGCATGTGCATGGGTATGCCTGACTTGCCTCTGTGCTCCTCCTAGTGACTCTAATGCATGGCCATGCACATGCCCGTGCCTAATTCGACCATTGGTTGTTCTGGTTTGGCATGGCCATGCATATGGGCGTGCCAAACCTCAAAATTTCTACTCTATACATACAAATTAGGTTGCCTGACTATGCAACAAGGTGTGCAACCTCTCTATTTGATCAAAACATGAAAAACTCTAGGATTTAAACACACATCATGTAGTCACAATCACTGAATTCCCATATAACTATGTACTTATAACTTTTCGTGCTCCTCCTCTTTTTTTTCAAATTCTATCTTGTTAGAGCTTCTACTCTTCACTTCCTATAAAATATAATACAAAAAAAACTCAAATTTCAAACATACGAACATAAAAACAAAGAAAAGAAAAAGAAAAAAAACTTGGTTAAGCTCCCAAGAAGCGCTCTTTTAGGTCTATAATCTTAGACTGTCATGTTCTTCAGAGTGTTGAATCAGCCAGAAAGTCTAATTGGTGAAAGTTCTCTAATGTGCCTCCATAGTAGATTTTCAGTCTTTGCCCATTAACTTTGAACTTTTCTCTTTGAGATTTGCAAACTTCTACAGCTCCATAGGGGTAGACATGGCTTACTGCAAATGGTCCCGACCATCTACTCTTAAGCTTCCCTGAAAACAATCTAAGTCTGGAATTGAATAACAATACTTAGTCTCCTTCTTGAAAACTCTTAATCTTCACCTTGGCATCATGCCATTTCTTTGTACGTTCTTTGTAAATTCTGGAGTTTTCATATGCCAACTCTCTTATCTCCTCCAATTCACTCAATTGTAAGAGTCTCTTTTCTGTAACTTTCTTACAATCGTAATTCAAAGCCTTGATTGCCCAGTAAGCCTTATGCTCAATTTCAACAGGAAGATAACATGCTTTTCTGTACACCAATCTATATGGAGACATTCCAATAGGTGTCTTGTAAGCTGTTCAACATGCCCACAAAGCATCATCCAACTTCCTTGCCCATTCTTTTCTTAACTTGCTTACTGTTCTTTCAAGAATTCGCTTCAACTCTCTATTGCTTACTTCTACTTGTCCACTTATTTGGGGATGGTATGGAGTGGCTATCTTGTATTTAACCCCATAACGAGCTAGAAATGCTTCTATATTTTTATTACAAAAATATGTTCTACCATCACTTATGATAGCTCAAGGTATTCCAAACCTAGCAAAGAGTTTGCTCAGGAATTTGCAAACTACTCTTGCATCATTTACTGCACAAGCTTGAGCTTCCACCATTTAGACACATAATCTACACAAATAAGTATGTACTTATTTCCATCTGAAACAGGAAATGGCCCCATGAAATCTATGCCCCATACATCAAATATCTCTACCTCAAGAATTCCCGATTGGAGCATTTCATCCTTCTTTGAAATGTTGCCACTCTTTTAACATGCATCACAACTGAGTACACACTGTCTAGCATCATGAAAGAGAGTAGGCCAATAGAACCCTGCTTCAAAAACTTTTGCAATAGTTCTTTACGGACCAAAATGACCACCACTGACCATTCCGTGACAATACTGCAAAATTGAACTGATTTCTTCATCTCCTACACATCTCCTTATCAAACCATCATTGCATAGCTTTTAGAGATATGGATCATCTCATAGATAATACTTAGAATCATGAATGAGCTTCTTCTTCTATTGACTATTGAATTCTTCCGAAAATTTCCCATTCAATACAAAGTTAGCTATATTCGCAAATCATGGTGCATTTAAACTTTGGATTGCTAGCAACATCTCATCTGGAAATAGCTCCTAGATTGGTTCTTCCTCCTCATTGTCTTCTTGCTCTAGCTCCAACCTTAAGAGATTATCAGCTACTACATTCTCTGATCCCTTTTTGTCTTTAATTTTAATGTCGAACTCTTGTAAAAGCAGCACCCATCGTATGAGCCTTAGCTTTGAGTCCTTCTTGTTCAAAAGGTATTTTAATGCTGCATGATCTGTATACACAATAACTTTATAACTAAGTAAGTAAGATCAAAATTATTAAAAGTAAAAATTACTGCTAGCATCTTCTTCTCGGTTATGGCATAGTTGAGTTATGCATCATTCAGGGTTCGACTTACATAATAGATGACATGAAGTTTATTCTCCTTCCTTTGGCCAAGTACAGCTCCTATTGCATGATCACTTGCATCGCACATCAATTCAAATGGAAGATTCCAATCTGGTGAGACAACTATAGGAGCTGATATCAATGCTTTTTTCAACCTATCAAAAGCCAATTTACACTCATTCGTTAGTCAAAAGAAGAATATTTCTCAAGTAATTTACAAAAAAGTTTAGAGATTTTTGAAAAATTCTGGATAAACCGCCAATAGAATCTTGCATAGCCTAGGAAATTTTGAATTTCTTTGACGTTTGTTGGGTATTGAAGCTTTTTAATGGTCTCTACTTTTGCTTTATCCACTTCAATACCTTATGCTAAAATCTTATGTCCAATAATGATTCCTTCTTCCACTATAAAATGATACTTCTCCCAATTCAGTACCAAATTTGTCTCTTCACACCATGTAAGAACTTGCTCCAAATTCTCCAAACATCCTTCAAATGAGCTTCCATAGACTGAGAACTCATCCATGAATACATTCATAATTTCTTCTACCAAATCTGAGATTATGGCCATCATGAATCTTTGAAAGGTTGTCGGAGCATTATACAATCCAAATGGAATTCTTCTATAAGTAAATGTGCCATAGGGACATGTGAATGTCATTTTCTCTTGATCTTCTATAGCAATTACTATCTGATTATAGCCTGAATAACCATCTAAGAAACAGTAGAAGGCATGTCCTACTATCCTCTCCAATATTTTATCAATAAATAATAGTGGAAAGTGATCCTTTCTAGTAGCTGAATTTAGCTTCCTGTAGTCAATGCACACTCCCCATCCAGTCACTATTCTTGTAGAGATCTGCTTACCTTCTTTATTGTCCACTACAGTCATTCCTCCTTTCTTTGGTACACACTGGATAGGACTTACCTATGAACTATCTTAAATTGGATAAATGATCCCTGCATCTAATAGTTTAACCACCTCTTTCTTCACCACTTCTTGTATGCTTGGATTTAGCCTCCTTTTCCTTTCAATGGTTGGGTTGTATCCATCTTCCAAGTGTCGAAGAATTTTATGCATACAATAAGATGGACTTATCCCTCTTATATCCGAAATTTACTAACCAATTGCTCTTATTCTCCTCTTGAGCATCCTTACTAGCAAGTCTTCTGAGTTTTGGGTGAGCTTAAAAGATACAATCACAAGTAAAGTTTGGTTTTCTCTAAGAAAAGTATACCTCAAATGTTGAGGTAAAGGTTTCAAGTCTACATTTAGTGGTTTTATGGTTGATGGTGGTGTAGGTTCAGTGTTTGGTAATTGAATTTGGGAAAATTGAGTTTGGTGTTTAAAGTAATCTTCATCTTGGGGGGTTTGTACCTACATACACTTCTTAATATACTCTAATTCGTGACATTTTTCCAACCTCCTTCATTGGACTTCAATCACACATTCATCCAAAACATCAACTCTAAAACATAAATCACTATCAAAAGAATATTTCATACCTTGATAGATATTGAACTTACAACTTTCCTCACCTACTCTTAGAGTCAAAGTTCCATCATAAAGGTCAATGATTGCCTTAGCAGTATAGAGGAAAGCCATACCAAGGATTAATGGAACGTCTTCATCTTCCTTAAAGTTAAGGACGACAAAGTCCACTAAAAAAATGAATTTTCCAACCCTTACTAGCACATCTTTCATTATTCCTTCTGGTTCCTTTACTATCCTATCTGCTAGTTATAGACCAATGTTTGTTGGTCTTGCCTCTCCAAGTCCCAATTTCCTATAAATAGACAAAGGCATAAGATTAATAGAAGCACCTGAATCACACAAAGATTTTTAAAATGATAAATTTTGAATAGAATATGGAATAGTAAGACTCCCTGGTTGCTTCCTTTTTAAAGGAAGTTTATTTGAAATAATGGCACTGCACTCCTTTATGAGTGTGACTATCTCAAATTCCTTCAACTTCTTTTTATTGGAAATCAGCTCCTTTAAAAACTTTGCATACTTTGGCATCTGAGCTAGACATTCCACAAAAAGCATATTGATGTGGAGTGTTTTGAATCTTTCCAAAAACTTTGCAAATTGCTGATCATGCTCCTTATTCTTCCACCTTTGTGGATATGGTACTGGAGGTTCATATGCCCGAATTGGTGGTGACTTTGCCTTTTCTTTATTCTCCTCTTTCACTTATGGTTCTTTTTGTGTCTCAACCCTTTCATCATTCTATTCATTCTCTCCTTCATTCTTCTTTTCTTCATACTCTATTCTTGCCTTAGGGGTTTGGATCTCTGTACCGCTTATCAAGGTGATAGCCTTTACTTGCTCTTTTGGATTCTTCTCTGTATTGCTCGATAATGCACCTTGATTCCTTATTGATAAGGAATTTCCTAACTGCCCCATTTGCACTTCTAGATTATGAATAGAAGAAGAATGATTTCGGATCATTTGCTCTATCCTCTTTTGAGCTTCATCTTGCTGGCTCATCTTTGATGACATCACATCCATGAATTTCTCCATCTTACTCTCCATTAAAGTTCCAGAGGATGACCCTTTATCTTGTTGAAATTGAGGTTGAGGTTGTTGTGCATTCTGACCTCTAAATCCTGGTGGTGCTTGTAGTCTCCACTGGTTATTTCCTTGATTGCTCCAAGAGAAATTTGGATGATTCCTCCAACTTAGATTGTAGGTATTGCCATATACTTGGTTTTGAGGTCCTTTGAAGTTGTCCACATGGTTGACACCCTCTGTAGTCATCCCTTGCATCATTTGATATTCTATGATGACCTCCTTGATATAGTTCACATGAGAAGGACAACGTAGATACTGCATTCATATTCACTTAGTCCATTCTTTTTGTCAAAGCATCAAGCTTTGCGTTCAACATGGTAAAATTGTCCACTTCTATTACTCCAGCCTTCTTTGCAATGGTCCTCTCATTAGACCACAAACTTTTTGTATTTGCCATTTCTTCAAAGAGATCTAAGGCATCTTCTAGTGTCTTTAATATGATAGTACCTCCAGCTACTGCATCAATGTTGACTCTAACTGCATGATTGACTCCCTTATAAAATGATTACACCAAATCTCATGTAGGAACTAGTTGAGGTGGACACTGCTTCTAAAGGTCTTTGAATCTTTCCTAGCACTCGTAGAATGTTTCATCATCTCTTTGAAAGAAATAGTTAATCTCATTTCTGATCCTCAACACCTTTGCATGTGGTAAGTATTTATTGAAAAAGGCTGTGTAAAGCTCTTGCCAAGTGTTGATGGAGTTGGGTGGCAAGCTTGTAAACCATCTCCTTACTCTATCCATAAGAGAAAATGGAAAGAGAATCAACCGGATTGCATCAGGCAGTACTCCATTCATCTTAAATGTAGAACAATACTCCAAGAATCTAAACATATGACCAAATGGATCCTCATGTGGTAGCCCATTGATGGCGAGTTTTGGATCATTTGGATCATTATTGGATTAATTTTAAAGTTATTTGCTACTACTGCCGGCCTTACAATTTGCATCTGATCACCTTGCACATTAGGACTCACAAAATCTCTCATGGTTCTCTGACCATTCTAAGGGTTTTAAAGAACTTGTTGCCTCGGTGGGTCATTCCTTACATCATTTATTAAGTCCATTTTGCTTGGTGATTATTGTGATATGATTATTTATTTCTTTTTCTCATGAATTGTCTTCTCTAACTCCAAATCAAGTGGTATCAACTCAAGTCCTTGTTTGCTTGTAGTTCAAGTGATGTGCATCAAACAACAAAAATTCCTGTAATACCATAATTAGAACCAAAATTAAAAATAACGTCTAAATCAAGCAACATAATTTTCTTAACAATATCAATTCTTTGCTAATCCCCGGCAATTGCGCCAAAAACTTGATGTGTACAAAATTCACAAGTGCACAGAATCATATCAAGTACTAATAAAAATATCATCCCATGGAGATTATGAATTGAATACTGAAACACTAACTATGTTCGTTTGTTTAGACACCGAAATATAGTTTAGATTCTTTAAAAACTAAAACCAAAACAAATTAAAATAAAATTCAAATTCAAACAAATATTAAAAGTTAGGGTTCTTATTCTTAATTAGACCATTTCAAAGGATTGATTACCCAACTAGGTTTAATTATTTCTAATTCCTTTTGAAGGGATTTTAGAAACTATAGATTTTCCTCTCAAATAAATTTATAATTAATTGGAGATTAATTAACATTAACTTTAATGGCTCTC
>CATIWO010385744.1:0-12582 GCA_949673435.1 Macaranga tanarius
CTTTATGCATATTTAGCTATGTAAGAGTGCATGTGATATGATCTATGGGCATGAAAGTGTTGTGTGTTGATGCAAATGTTGCATGCAATGAAAAATTTTAAATTCCGCATTTTCATTGTTCTCTACCTACACTTTCCTTCAAATATGAGTTCAGTCAAAGGTATCTCTACTACCTCTTGTTTATTTATAAAATTGTCCCTCCATAATGTCACACCCATGCAAGATAAAAGACTCAATCGAAGTATAGTTAGTGGATTATAATATTTGTCCTTAACCCAACATGATATTTCTTATGTCATTAACAAGGTTTCACAATTTCTCCATGCTCCAACTGATGAACGTTGGTTTGTCGTAAGGAGGATATTCTGTTATCTTCAGTCTACTATTAATCATGGTCTTTTAATTCTTTCATCCTCTTCTTTTGCTATATCGACATATAGTGATGCTCATTGGGCTAGGTCCATTGATGATTGAAATTTGACAACTGGATATGCAATTTTCATTGGTAATAATCTCATCTTTTGGAGTTCAAGAAAACAGAGGTGTGTAGCTCGGTCCTCTACTGAATCTGAATATCGTGCACTAGCTATAGCAGTCCAAGAAATTCATTGGCTTCAATCTCTTCTTCAGGAACTTGGATATAGCCATCCACCACCTCTATCATTGTGGTGTGATAACCTCAGTGCAACCATTTTAACTAACATGTCTGTGTTTTATTCGCGATCCAAGCACCTGGAGATTGACTATCATTTTGTCCGAGATAAAGTCTTCAACAAATCGCTGTTTGTTTAATACATTGCTTCAGATAATCAACTTGCATATATATTGACTAAACCTTTGAGCAAACGTCATTTTCTGCTACTGCGTGACAAGTTGAACATTGTTGCAAACCCTGTTCAACTTGCGGGAGGTGATAAGGATAAGATAGCTCTCATATATTAAGATAGCATAAGATAACTCTCATATTTCTTTATAGATAATTGTTGTATGCTCTCATCTATTAATCAGCTGTAACAGATCTCTAAGGCTATGTTTGGAATGGGAGGAAAGTAGGGGGGATAGAAAATAGGTGGGGAAAATAGAAGAAAAAAGTTACTTTTTGTTATTTGGAATGAGAGAGGAAAATAAAAGAGGAATGAAAATAAGAGTTATTTTGCTTCAAAAATTTTCTCTCAAAAATAGAGAGAAAGTAGAAAGAGAAAAAGAAAAGAATTTA
Source organism: Macaranga tanarius (assembly GCA_949673435.1). Classification (NCBI taxonomy): domain Eukaryota; kingdom Viridiplantae; phylum Streptophyta; class Magnoliopsida; order Malpighiales; family Euphorbiaceae; genus Macaranga; species Macaranga tanarius. Next base: position 1,217 of record CATIWO010385744.1, read on the forward strand.
AAATAAATAAAATAATAATTTATTACTATACATTTTCCATCCTTTTCATTTTCCATTCATCTAAATCAAAACAATACAAGAGAAAATAAAGGAAAAAAAATAAATTTATTTTCTTTCATATTTTTCTCTCTATTTTCTTTCATCCCTTTCTAAAAATAGTGTAACAGACCTCGTTTAAACCTTGTATATAAATTTACATTAATGAGAATACAAATTGATTTTTTGCCTTCTGCAAATACGTTTTCACATTCATGTGGTTTTCAATTACATGGATACCCATAATATTCTAATTTCAACAGAAAAGACAAACGAAAAAAGCAACTCCATTGATTACATGAAAATAATAATCAGCATTGCATGGTCCACATTGGTTATTATAATTATAATTCATCATCACATAAAACCGAGTAATTAGAAGACAAAAAGAAAAAAGAAAAAGAGAAAGAAAATGACAAAAGCCCTCAATAATGCAACACATAAATGTTATACTCCACTGTAGCATCTCCTGTAGTAAGATCAAATTTGTGAGTTCTCGCCTGAACATAACCTCTGGCAAACCGAAAAAGCCCACTTCCTCCGATCACTGGCATCTCTCTAACCTTGGAAAATACCGTGTTCCGTCCTAGTACGGTGATTGTACTACCATTATACTTACCTTCAATAAAGGCAAAATTCATAGCCATTAACAACCCTATCTCTTCTTGAGAAGCTTGTGCATAAAACCCTTGTGCTTTTCCCACTAACTTGGAGCTCATTTCTGGGCCTAACGTTAGTGGGTTGTCGATCATTCTTACAATACCGAAGCCTGTGACTGATGAGTTCAGTGGTGGCGATACAACTTGGACACCACTAGGTTTAGATCCTGAAATGATATCATGCCAATACATGCGAAAATGGCTTAGCTTCTCTTTCTTTATTCCTAAGAGCTTCCTGTCCATGGTTCTAACGAACTCATGGTTCTCTCCGGCCACCAATATGGCGGCGAATGTAGAGAGGAGAGTAAAGAAGATGAATTGGGAAGCAACACTAATCGGTCCTCTGGCCATTGAAAGCACAGTAACCCCCTCTCTATTTCACACACACAGTACTCCTTTCTAAGTTGGTGGTGACTGGTGAATATTGTTTGTGTTTGCTTTCTCAATTTATATGTGGAGTGGCGACTCAGCTTAGAATAAAAATATATAGCACTTACTTAATTTTGCTTATAAAAAAATATTAATTTGATCAATTTTCATGTCACTCATTTCACCAATATAGATGATAGAAAAATAATTATAGCTTATATGTTTAATCTCACAATATATATTGAAGATCCTTTTCTGCCTTAAATGTAATAAAATAGAAAAATAATCTTTTTAAAATTTAGTGCACTTGTATCAGTTTATTAGACTTAGTATTAACTATAAAATGATGATGTATTCATTTTTTTTAGAAAAAAAATTAATATGATTTATTTTTATTAATAAAAAAGTTAAATAATTCAAAAATGGATTGATTATGTAATAGAAAGTTATTTTTCTCATTTAAAAAAAAAATTGGATGAAAATTAATTTTATAAATTAATTGGAAAAAAAATTGAAATTTATACTTTAAATTTTTTTTAAGAATAATTATTAGATTATTTTTTTGATATTAATATAACTTGTTAAATCTATCACAATAGCACTAATTTTAAAATGAAATGAATAAAATTTAAAAAACATATGATATAAAAATATGATGGATTAAATTGGTGATTTGATATTGTAATCAATTAGAAGTTATGCAGAAATTTGGCCTGATTCAATTGGCATTAAATAAAGAGTAAGAAATTTCTCGAATCAAAGAAAATTCTGTCATTTGTGGAAGTTGCTTTTGGTGATGGAGAATGGAAATGGTAAATCACACAAGACCAAAAATATTACTTATTCTAATATGTTTGTTGAACCTAACTTCATCATTGAAAAGTCAATTAAAGCTCACGAAATAGTTTCAAATAGTGGGTCCTTCAATGCCTCAGGTCTGACAAGCACTGAAAGGGGCAATTTTGCCTATTCACAAAGAAAACTTCAAGATGACGGTAGGTGAATGTAATATTGGAATTTCTTTGCAATTTCCTGTTCTCAAGTTTTCATAAACTCAGGCCATTTTCAATGAGTTTCAACGTGTAGAAATGGTCAAAGATTTATTAAGTATAATGCAATGTATCATAATTCTCAGAGGTTTTGAAATTAAATGGAGTCGACCGCAGGTAATTATAGAATTGGTGGGGAAGCCCAGGACATAGTGGGAATAAAGCGCGTAAGAAAGTGGGTTAGTCATAATTAGCGTTTCTTTTGTGGCATGTTTTCGAAAGCCTGCAAGACAAATAAGCGACTGCCTTCCCAACCACTCCATCGAACTCGGTGGCATGATTTTTTTTTAATTAATTAGTATCGCATTAACTAATTTACTTTTGCAATAGTTAATAATATTTCATTGGTTCTAATTATTCATCCTAAGCAATCAATCATAGTTGCGATGACGGTTAAAATGACGGAAATATGAATAAATTATATTTTAAAAAATATAAAAAAATTAATAGATATATAAGTGCAATAAATTAGTTTTAAATATAAGCAAATTAATTTTGTGTTATATAAATTTAATATCATTTATATATTTATGTGCATAAATTTATGATACATAGAGTGCATATATGGAGATTTTATGAATTCGTAGTTTTAGAGGAACTAAAAAATGGGTATTAAAACTTGATTAAAGAAAAGAGATATAAATATTATGAAATTAGAGGTTAACCAAAACAGGAAGATACACCCAACCATGCCTGAATCTAGCTCAAGTTCAATTCCTTTTGTTATCTGTGACTATAAATATCTATCTATAAATTTTTCCTCTATTACCATATCTTCTCTTGTTAAACAATCCCCTATTTGTCCAAGTAGACTCTCATAATGCACCATTTTTTGTCCACATCCCAAGATAAAATTTTAAGGTATTGGCTTTTAAAGCTATTTCCTTGAAAGTGGATCCTAATTATGAAAAGATGCATGAAGCGGTCAAGCCGGTGTAGAGTTTAGAACTAGTTTTTAAAAGGTTATTTGATAGGTCTTGTAACACTTGCATTTTAGATGTACCGTGTATGCATAGTAATTTTTTGATATGTGAAGTAGAGTTATTAATTGCATTTATGCCGGGTATGGACATTTTGGTAGAGAAAATTATATTTGTAAGATGAATTTGGATTTATTTGTTAAAATAGAAAGTTATTGATTTTGGATAATAATCCAATTTTAGTAAGGGGTGTATAGATATTGATGATATTTATTATTATTTTATTTAGAAATAATAGTTGATATTATCTTTATTATTATTATTATTATTATTATTATTATTATTATTATTATTATTATTATTATTATGATAATTAGTAATTATTAAGGGAGACTTTTTGTAGGAGTAAATGGAGTATTTTAATTGGTAAATATTTATGTGTGTATATGTGTGTGAGTGTGGAAGTGTGGTGTAGAGAAAATTTTAGAGAGGAAGAAGAAGAGGGTGTTCTTGATTTGCTTTGGGGGATTTGATAATTCTCTACTCATCTAGCAATTAGATTGGAGAGCTTTAGAAAATTTAGAAGTGGTTGGGGAATCAATTTTGTAAGTCTTTCATTTGTTTTTGTTATTTCAAGTTAGGTTTGGTTTGTTGCAAAATTCGGATTCTGTTTTCTGTTTGTATCAGTCTCAGTATCTTGAGCATAACTTGAGTTGTAGACCTCTGATTTGAGCAAGGTTTGATGCTCTAGAAACTTCAGAGTGTCCACTACAACTTTTGTGTTTTGTGCTAGAACTGATTTTGCTGTTAAGACTGATTAGCACAACTCTACATTTTCGGGCTCCTATTATTGACTCTATTTTACTCGGATTTAGTTAAAAATTCATATTTAATTTTAAACATGTCCAAATCAAGAAATTCCAATTGGAATTTATTGTACACTTATTTGGGTAACCTCAGTATGAATTTCATGATTTTTGGACTTGTGTAGATTTTATTTGGATGCATTGAACTTTGAGTAGGTAGTTGCACTTAGTTGCATTTGGTTGAATTGATGTTAGAGTCAAGCTTGTTGTGTGGTATTGATGCATAGCTATGTGTAGGAGTGGACAAGGATAAAGGAGACACCACTCACTAAGAAAAGCTTGTCATTTGAAGGAGTGGAAGTATTATGTGTAAGTGATTATTAATATAACGATATGTATATTAATTCTCTAGACTATGAGAATAATATTGGTAGGAATGAATTGGATAATTTATGTGATGAAATATGAATGATACATATGATATATATACTTGTGAAAATGTTAAATTATGATTGAGTATAATGAGAAATAAAATGAAGTATGTATATATATGTATTGTGCGAAATGTGAAAAATGCATATTTTATGAATTAATGAGAAATGGTGAGGAATATGGGTGAGATAGTGGGGTTGAGCCGGGCGGATAGTCCCATTGATTGTGAAATCTAGAACTGAGCTGACGGATAGTTCCAGTAGTGGTCACATGAAAAAAAGATGAATTGTGAAATGGGAAGTTGAGACGGGCGTATAGCTATCTAATAAATGAAATGTAAGAATGTGAGGATGTGAGAACTGAGACTGAGCTGGGCGGATAGTCCTAGTATGTAATCACTTATGAGAAATGCGCATGTGAGGTGGTTCTGGCCGAAAATCAAATTATGTGGTGTTGTGAATGAATGAGATTCAGTTTCATGCGAAAATGTGTGAATGTTACTTTACTTGATTTTTATTCTACAAAGCTATGATATGTATAAATTGATATACGTAAAGAATTGTTTTTAAATGCAAGTTGAATGTTGTATATCTTTGGTATATCTTGGGTATATATTTGGTATATTTTTGGTATATATTTGGTATATATTTGATATATATTTGGTATATATTTGGAATATATTTGGTATAAATTGGGAATATGTTTGGTATATATTTAGTATATAATTTGTATATATTCCACATGATTTTTCTATAAATGTTTGGTATGTGTGAGAATATTAGTTGTTAAACACTTGTTATATATATATATATATATCACTTAATTAGTTCTTGAGAAGTGATATATATATTATTATATTAGTATTTTCTTATTGAGTCGCAAGCTCACCCCTTTACAACTATTTTTCAGACAATAGTTAGAAGAGCTTAAAGTGGTTATATTAGTGACTTCTGGAGGCCCGAGGTGTGCTTGATGAATCAACTTCCATCTCCATTGTCATGCACCATTTGCATTTTATTATTGATACTATGAGCATTTGGGCATTTTGTAAAGTTGTGTGAGAGATGCACTTTTTATGTGCATATCAATTTGGGAAATATGAAGTTTGTGTGTAAGAATTGTGAAGTTGTGAATATGGTTGAGATTATACAAACTTTGGTATATATTTTGGATGAACCATTTACATAAGATATGTGTGAAGCATTGTTTAGAAGCATATTGTATTTGTGCATTGTGATTTGGTTATGTTTTAAGCAGAATTTGAGTTAGAGTGGGGAGGGCTGCCACCAGTTATTGGCGGGCGCCAGTGACTGGTGAGCACCAGATGGCCTGGCTGCCTCCAGCCACTGGCGAGCACCAGTCCCCTGGCGCAGCCTTGTATTAAAAAAAATTATGTTCAATTGTTTTACTCATTGGTATGTATGTAAGGTATAATTAATAGTAATGTGCATGAAATTTATTTATTATACTCATGGCTTAAATTGAGTATATTCTGAATTGACACGTGTATGGGTTTGTTTGAGATCACGTATTGTGGGTCTCACATATATAATGCCATAAACTCCACCACAAATTGTGCATAGATTTAAAGCATCCTTTAAAACATTACTGCATCCTTTCCCTTAGGATTCTTCATTGTTAGCAATAGGTACTTGTACCATTAACAAAGGCTTATATATCAAATTGAGCAATTCAGCAAACCCTTGTTTGGAGAATAAAAAGTACTACAAATATATGTTTCAAGAAGGGATAATTACACCATAGGTCCTAAAAGTATGGTCGATTTTACAATTTAGTCCTAAAAGTGAATTTATTAATAATTGAGTTCTATAAAAATTTAAAATTGTCACTGTTAGTTCTAATCCGTTAACTCCAATAGTTTGTGTTGACGTGGCATACACCTCAGCTACCACATCACCCCATTTTTTACACCTCACCTTCCACATTACCCATTTTCCATGTCATCCTTCTCCTTTTACCTTCTTCTTTAACTACTGATGTTGATGCCTATGCTAGTAGGCTAGCTCATCTTGCACTGAGCTTGCATTTAAGTTGTTCGATATAATACCTCTTAGAGATATAATCTCATGGAATGCTATTATATATTGTTTGTTTACAAAATGGGTATTTCACTGAAGGGATTTTAATGTTTAAGGAGATGTATAAATGTGGTTTTGTACTAAAATCTCAGCTTGTTACTAGTGTTATATCAGCTTTTATATGTTTGGGATATACAAAACTTGGACGAGCTATATAAATTAATGGGGTCAAACCTAATTGGGCAATACTGATTGTGATATTACTAGCTTATGCTGAGTTGGGTTATATTAAGAATGCAAAAGAAATTCATGGAAATGTATTGCCAAAGTGGGGACAGCTTGCAGCTTGCTAAGCTTACTTTTGAGAGATAAAAAATTTAAGATGTTGTAATGTGGAGTTTAATTATTGAGAGCTATTATCGAAGTGGGGATAGTGTTAAAACTCTTTAAGCAGATGAGAGCAGAAGGATTTAAGCTAAATTATGTAACTCCGTTGGCTTTAATCACTACCTGCATAACTTTAACTTCACTTCAGAATGGTTATAGAACTCATGGATACATTGTGAAATGTGGCTTGAACTCTGATGTTTTTTTTTGGGAATGCACCTATAAATATGTATTCAAAAAGCCTATAAAATGTAGAATGACAATGTGGAGCTCTTTGGTGTCAGCTTGTAAAACTCATGGACGATTGGAAATTACTGGAAAGCTAGCACAACAACTTATAAGATCATGAGCTTTAAATGTTGCCAAATCAGAAACCAATAGTTTTTAGGATAGTAAAACTAAAGTATGAGCAAAAAAAGAAGTTAATTTTTACATGATATAGCAGACACTATAAATCAATATTTTTTTTCTTAAAATGTAAATCTCAAATAATAAATTGCAGGAGAAAGCCTACTAGCATAGGCATCAGCATCAGTATTTAAAGAAGAAGGTAGAAGAAAAAGAAGAAGAAGAAAAAAAATAAGGAAAAAAAGAATAAGAAGAAGGATGACGTGGAAGATGGGTGATATGGAAGGTGAGGTGTGAAAAATGGAGTGATGTGGCAGCTGATATGTAAAAAAAAAAAAGCTGAGGTATATGCTACGTCAACACAAACTATTGAAGTTAATGGATTAGGACTAACGGTGATAATTTTAAATTTTTGTAGAACTTAATTATTAATAAATTCACTTTTAGGACTAAATTATGAAATCGACCATACTTTTAAGACTTACGGTGTAATTATCCCTTTCAAGAAACTACCCCATGAAATAAAAAATTTGATTGCAAAATCGTAAATCCAAAAAGGATCAAAAGTAATAATTTTGAGAAATTAACCCATAAAATAAAAAAATCTATTGACCTTAGAGACCTATGGACCATGAGCAGCAGAAAATTTTCTCTTCACTGAATTCCCAGCAGTCTGATTCATACCATTTGTTGTTCTTAGAAAATGCGTATGAAGTAAAAGAACACATAAAATTACTGTTTAACACTCTTTAATGCTAAATTTAGCAAAAATGAAAAATGAAAATTGTAAACAAATAAAAGAAGAATCAAATATAGAACTTACAGTCATGAAAAGAAAAAGAAAAAGGAATGTGTACAAAAAAAAAAAAGATAGAGATAACTAAATTCTCAATTCATGATAAAAACACAAAATCAATGCCAAGAAATGTCATGAAGGATGGGAATAACATGAATAACTTAAATAAAATTCATATAAATATAATTTCTATATTTTAGTATGTATTAAAAATAAATTAATATAAGTAATTATTCTGTAGCTGATCATGATTAAAGCTATTAAAAAGCCTATAGCAAAAAAAATGGTTGACACTAAGACTATTAATTTTTTGGTCATAGATCAACAATATCAATACAATGAATATTCAATCCCTTGATCATTTGAGATTGAGGATTAAATATTGCAAACTATTCACATATATGTGCCATTTATAAAATGAATTCACCTGACAGACTTGACCTCATCAAAGTGCTTCTGGTGGTAAATTAACATATTTTAAGAAGGTTGCAGCATGACTCTCTACCAGTTATATAGAAGAGCTAAAGGATGCATGCTAAAGAAGATTCATGGGGAAATTATATAAGAGAGCTATAACCTTTTATGATTACCTATTGCAGTCATATAAGAAACTCAAGTCAGGAGAGGACTTATTAAGTGAAAGAAAAAATCCCATTCAACTAAAAATCTTATTGCATAGCTTATATCTTCAATGTGGAAGATGGAGTCTATATTTTCAGATTTTATCTCTTCAGTCATAGCTGGAACTACTGATACGGATCCTAGCTACAAAATTGATACAAAACATTGTACCTAAAAGACTAAAATGCATATATGGATCCTAAAAGAGACTAAATGATAAAAGTTTGAAACTTTTTCCTTTTTCGGATTCATCAGGTGGCCTAATGGGATTTTGTTTTTATTGAAAAAGATAAATACTTTGAATTCATTAGACTATTCTTTTATTTTCTTTTTTGCTTTCTTTGCATTTCTCAACAACTAAACAGGCAAAAAAACTCAAAATTCAATAAAACATAGATGATTCTTGATTACCCACATCCTCGTTTGGCTAAATGTAAAGCAATATTCTCTCGTTCTTTGTTCTCTTTTATTTTTTTTCTTTCTTTTCAATAATTTTAATTTTATATAATGTAGCTGGCACTTAAATATTTTACTATTTTCTCATTCAATCAATTTCTATCAGGTTGCAATTCTACTTTTTAACTCGGACCACTCCTAACTTTAAAAACAATTAAATGCCAACTTCATTTAATCTAATAATAATACTTCAATTAAATACCATAATTTTTCATTTAGGGAAGTTTACATACAACTACTTGTAGAGTAGGATATAATGGAATGGCAACCATCGCAGCTCTAGTTATGGTGATACTATCATCCACATTAATAACATAAAGATGTAGAACTAATTAAAAGCCACATCACTTATTGATTTGTACTTTTTAGTATGAACATAAAGTGCTTTTTGGAACATGTTACCTAGAACTCTCACCAAATTCGACAACGGGCATTACCTCAAAAGAGATTCTTTCAGTGACTTCTAAAGCATGTTCTTTAACTTTAGGAGATAATGCATCATTAATGGCTCATGCTAGCATATTTGCAGTAACCCTGATGCACATCTTATCTATTTTATCTGGTACCAAATGGTTTCTTTTAACAGGTTCTGGAGCAATTCTAAGCCAATGCATCTTCTTGGCCTAATAAAACGGATCCAGCATAAATGGTCATGCAAAGATAAAGAATTACCTTGCATGTGAATTGTTCTAAGAATGATTATTACATTAAAAACTATATGCTAATTAAATGGACTTGTATGTTCAGTATAAAGTGTCATTGCGGATACTATAATTATAATTCCTTGTGTATTACGGCGTAATAATGTAGTATCAAATGGGAAAAAAGTGAAATATATATAGTTAAGAAAAAGATTTTAGTTAGGAAAATGAAAATTATATTGACAATAAAAATTCATCCTGCATAAAGCATAAATATTCAATGTATGAGATGGCGATCTTGTGGCATGATCCTTAGATGGTTCCACCAAAGATCCATTTATTCTGATGATCACTAAGAAACTATCTTATCTCTTTTTAAGTTTTAAAGAAAGTCTTAAATAGTCGCTTAACTTATATAAATGCCATTTATAAAACCACACACATCAAGATGATGAAAATTTAGGGAAAGAAAACCTTCGTGGTACATGATGTCAATGCTAATATAGATAAAGCAAAAAAAGTTAAGTTTTTACCATAAACCTGAGGGATTTCAGTATATAGTGCCGCAACAGTGGATCCACTAGTGGGTAAATTATATGAGTGGTTACTAAATTTTACACTTAATTTATTTTGGATACAAAACTTCAATTTGTAACTTTTTTATCACTAAACTTTAATTTGGGTTACACGAGGAAGTCACAAAACTGATTTCGGCAAAAATTACTGAAGTGGCAAATCGGCAATGATACCTCATGCTCCAGCTCATCAGAACTGCCACATCACTCTCGCCACCTCAAGCTTGACGCATCAGTAACTCCATAATCCTTGCCAAATCCCTAAATCATCAGATCCAAGCTTCTTCCTCTTCATCATTTTATGCTTCCCTAAATTCCTAAATCGTATGATCCTCTTCTTCATTTTCAAGTGGATGATGAATGGGGGAAATTGCCAGATTTTTATTTATTTTGCGATCCCAAACTTTGGTTCCAGGATCATCAATATCCCAAACTTCTTCATTTTCAGCTGGCCCTTTTTTATCTTCTCTGTTTTTGTAGTTTCTTCCTTTTGTCCATATATTTTCAAAATTTTCTGGGGCAAGGGTTGTAGTCTTTCTCTGAGAAAGCATGTCCAACATGTCACCCCATTCTGCCCCCTGAACGATACCTTTGAATCCCTCCTTCATCTTTACTTTGGGAGTTCAATGGCAATGAGCGTGTCAATGGAAAGCAATGGATCTTTTGAGCTATTGGATCCATTTATATTATCAGTTTCCGGTGAAATGGCTTCTCTTTTGGATTGATCAGTTTTTAATTGCACAAGTTCAACACTAATAGTAGTAGGATCCAAGATTCTAATACATTGATCAGGTGAGATCTTCAAAGACACATTAGGTTTAGATTGTGATGCCTCTTATGCTGTAGTAGCTCCTTTATTAGTCTTAGAAAGGACCAAAATTTCAATCCTTTCATTTATAAACCTATGCATAAGGGGGGATGGCATCAGAAATAACACTAAAAAAATACCACGTGACCAGAAAAACTACTTACCTTCACAAGCAAGAAGTTACCTCACTATAAAACAGAAAAAAGAGCACTGCAAATCCTCTAGTCTGAATGTAAAAGAAATGAGACCATCCATCACATGTTGCAAAACCTGAGAATAAAATGAAGAAGTTATTTTTACCAGAGTTGAGAACGATGAAGTTAAGGAATAAATAATTGGGGTTGTGATTGACACCCAAAGATTTGCTTCCTTCTATTTAATTTGAAGATCAAAGGTAAAGTGAACAACCTTGTGCTCTGCTTCA
>CATIWO010385919.1:0-18445 GCA_949673435.1 Macaranga tanarius
CCTATATATATATATATATATATATATCAAACTATGGGCTTAGTTAAAACTCTTTTAAACAAAGGCCCATATATATATATATATATATTTATATACATATTTATCCAACACATGGGTTTATTTAAAACTCTTTTAAGTAAAGCCCATGAATGCACAAATCCATCCCTTTTAAGAGCTTGGTCCATCTTATGGGCCATAATGAACATGTGGGTTCATTTAAACTCTTTTAAATAAAGCCCAAGCTTATTACCTTAATGATACTAGGTCCATCTCATTGGCCCATCCATATCGTATAGAAGGCAAATATCAATTTGTTCCATTAACATAATATCTCATATTAATCAAGTCCAAATTAATATTTATTTAATTTCCTTTAAGTCCTAACCTTTGAATTTAGATTTCGAAATATGTTAGATCCCCGCATACGTGCAAATCCAATTCAATTAATTTAATAGATTAATTAAACTCTTTAATTAATAATCAAATTAATATTAATCTCCACAAGTGTAACCCTTGTATGTGTAACTTACTAGGTTCAAGTCTAAATGGCAATAAAAAATAATATTAACAATTAATATTATAGAAACACCTTTCCATCCTAAATGTGAAAATCCCAATTAATCATATTTAGTTCCCATAGGTCGTGAGTGACCCCTAACATAGATATCACGACTACCCAAATAGAAATGAATGCTTAATGTAGATCCACAAGAACTATAGAATACAATTACCGTGCACTAAATGTCCCTTCATTACAAGATCCCGATATTGGCTAAAGTCACAGTTTAGTCAAACTCTAATTGTCTCAATCATATGACCTCATCTTAAGTTCAATTTTTGATAAAACACGACTTCTACTAGAAACTCTTTCTATCACTGAAACTCTTTTTGGGTAAGTCAAGTTTCACCTGGCCAAGTACTTATTCATAAAGAATAACTTAGATAGCATAGGATCTTATTCTGATTCACTCTAGATAATGAATTCCATATTGGCCTATCACTCATCCCTACATATAACCAACTAGAGCCACCACACGCCATATACCCATGCGTGGCTAGCACAAGTATGTAAGCGGTAACAAACTCTAACCAACCATATGTAGATGATCGTGTTGCCTCAGGTCAAAGGACTATATGCACCATTATGTCCAAGATTATGATTGTTGACTAAAGTGAATATCCATGCAATCACAAATCTTATGTCACATGTTCGATCCACCCATCACATGAGTATCCACATGTCTATTTTGATATCTCATATTAAGTAGCATGAGACTCACTACCTTCCACTATCGATATCACATACCGATCAAGGAAAATAGATAGAGGTGATAGTCTAGGGATTAATACTACCCTTATATTAATCCAACGACTACGAACATTTATAGCATATATACCAAATGAGTTTGTTACTCATATTATCAACTCTTGATAATAAACTCATTCAACATAATACTAAGGGTAAATATTCAAATAAACTTAACACTTAATTTAAATGAATATTTCATTGCTTTAGGGATAAATATACAATTTCTACATACAATAATAGCCCTAGGGCACTTCTACACTAACAAAAGGTTCACAAAGAGAGTTGGGATTTTTAATAGAAATGTATTTGATTTCACTTAAAGGATAGGAAAGTACCTGGAGATAAGAAATCCACTTTGAGGGATCAAAGAATTAGCAAAGAACTTTATGGTTTTTGTTTATCTCTACAATGACACAAGAGTGCTTGTAGACTCTAGATGGAAATGCCTTTATTTGACAACGAGAGTTGCTCTTAAGGATTTTGGGTCATATTCTCCAATTATTGCATTCATGGTTAATATAATTGTTTTGTGTTAATAATTCATTGGTCTATTCTATGTTGTAATCTCCACCTACATTTTCTTTGAATATTATTATTATATTTTTATTTAATTATATATTTTTGTTAATTTGTTATTTAATTAGATTTATAATTTGATTTATTACAACTTAGTGTTAATTAATTGGATTTAAAAGGCATTAGGTTGGTGAGAGCCAGGAAACTTAGTGTTAATTAATTCTCAATTAATCATAAGTTTATCTGAGAGGAAAACCTATGGTTTCTAAGATCCTTTCAAAATAAATTAGGAATAGTATAGACCTAGTTGGTTAATCAATCTTATGAAATAGTCAAATTGAGAATAAGAACCTTAACTTTAAAAATTTGTTTGAATTTAAGTTTTTTTTATTTTGATTTAGTTTTAGTTTTTAAAGAAACTAAACTCTATTTCGGTGCCTAAACTCTATTTTGGTATCTAAACAAACGAACATAGTGAGTATTTCAGTATTCAATTTACAACTTTTTGGGACGATATTTTTAGTACTACTTGTTATGATTCTGTACACTTGCAGATTTGTACTCATTAAGTTTTTGGCACTGTTGCCGGAGATTAATAGAATTAATATTATTAAGAAAATTATGTTGCTTGATTTAGACTTATTTTTAATTTTGGTTCTGATTGTAGTATTGCAGAAATTTATGTTAGTTGATGCACATCACACGAAGTGCAAGCAAATAAGGACTTTTGTTGATACCACTTGATTTGGAGTTAGAGAAGACAGTTTGTGAGAAAATGAAATAAACAATCATATTAAAACAATCACCAAGCAAAATGAACGTAGGGGGCGACGAAAAGAATGAACCACCGAGGCACTAAACTCTTCAAAATCCTCAAAATAACCAGAGAACCATACGAGATTCCATGAGTCCTAATGTGCAAGGAGATCAAACACTAATTGTAAGGCCGGCGGTAGCAACAAACAACTTTGAAATTAAGTCGGCAATGATCCAAAATTCACCATTCAATGGGCTACCACATGAGGATCTATTTGGTTATATGTCTCGATTTTTGGAATATTGTTTCACCTTCAAGATGAATGGAGTACAGCCTGATGTAATTCAGTTGATTCTCTTTTCATTTTCTTCTATGTATAGAGCAAAGAGATGGTTTACAAGTTTGCCACCCAACTCCTTCAACACTTTGCAAGAGCTCTACACAGCTTTCTTCAACAAATACTTACCACCTGCAAAGGTGTTGAGGATCAGAAATGAGATTAACTCTTTCTTTCAAAGAGATGATAAAAAATTCTATAAGTGTTGGGAAAGATTCAAAGACCTTCAGAAACAATGCCCACCTCAATTGATTCTTACATGGGATTTGGTGCAATCATTTTACAAAGGAGTAAATCATGTGGTACTATCATGTCAAAGACACCAGAAGACGCCTTGGATCTCTTTGAAAAAAATGGCCAACACACAAATTTTGTGGTCTAATGAAAGGACTATTACAAAGAAAGCTAGATCAATAGAAGTGGACAATTTTACTATGTTGAATGCAAAGCTTGATGCTCTGGCAAAAAGGATGGACAAAGTGAATGTTAATGCAGTATCTACATTGTCTTCCTTTTGTGAATTATGTCAAGGAGGTCACCTAGAATGTCAAATGATGCAAGGGATAACTACGGAGGGAGTCAACTATGTGGGTAATTTCAAAGGGCCTCAAAACCAAGTTTATGGTAACATTTACAATCCTAGCTGGAGGAATCATCCAAATCTCTCTTTGAGCAATCAAGGAAATAACCAGTGGAGACCACAAGCATTACCGGGATTTAAAGGTCAGAATGCACAACAACCTCAACCTCAATTTCACTAAAATAAAATTTCATCCTCTGGAACTTCCATAGAGAGTAAGATGGAAAAATTTATGGATGTAATATCATCAAAGATGAGTCACCAAGATGAAGCTCAAAAGAGGATGGAGCAAATGATTTCAAATCATTCTTCTTTTATTCATAATCTAGAAGTGCAAATGGGGCAATTGGAAAATTCCTTATCAATAAAGAATCAAGGTGCATTACCGAGTAATACGGAGAAGAATCCAAAAGAGCAAGTGAAGGCTATCACCTTGCAAAGTGGAATAGAGATTCAAACCCCTAAAGCAATAATGGAGTATGAAGAAAAGAAGACGGAAGGAGAGCAAGAGCAAGAAAGTGAATGGGTTGAAGCACAAAAAGAACCAGAAGTGAAGGTGGAAAACAAAGTTAAGCTGAAAGCACCACCAATTCAACCTTATAAACCTCCAGTACCATATCCACAAAGGTTGAAGAAATAGGAGCATGATCAGCAGTTTGCAAAGTTCTTGGAAAGATTCAAGACACTCTACATCAATATGCCCTTGGTGGAATGTCTAGCTCAGATGCCAAAGTATGCAAAGTTTTTGAAGGAGTTTATTTCCAACAAAAAGAAGTTGTAGGAATTTGAGACAGTCACACTTACAAAAGAGTGCAGTGCAATCATTTATAATAAACTTTCTTTAAAAAAAAAGTAACCAGGGAGTCTCACTATCCTATGTTCTGTTGGAAATTTATTATTTCAAAAATCTTTATGTGATTCTGGTGCTTCTATTAACCTTATGCCTTTGCCAATTTACAAGAAATTAGGACTTGGAGAAGCAAAGCCAACAAACATCTGTTTATAACTGGTAGATAAAATAGTAAAGGAACCAGAAGGCATAGTAAAAGATGTGCTTGTAAGGGCTGGAAAATTCATCTTTCCAGTATACTTTATTGTTCTGGACTTTAAAGAAGATGAAGATGTTCCATTGATCCTTGGTATGCCATTCCTCTATACTACTAAGGCAATCATTGATGTATATGATGGAATATTGAAACTAAGGGTAGGTGAGGAAAGTTGTAAGTTCAATATTTATCAAGGAATGAAATATTCTTCTGATAATGATTTGTGCTTTAGAGTTGATATTTTTGATGAATGTGTGAATAAAGTCCAACGAAGGAGGTTGACAAATTGTAATGAATTAGAAAATATTGAGAAGTGTATGCAGGTATAAACCTCTCAAGATGAAGAATACCTTAAACACCAAAAACCTTTTTCCCAATTCCAACTACTAAGCATTGAACCTATACTACCATCAACCATAAAACCATTGAATATAGACTTGAAACCTTTACCCCAATATTTGAAGTATACTTTTTTTGGAGAGAACCAAACTTTACCTGTGATTATATCATCTAAACTCACTTGAGACCAAGAAGACTTACTTGTGAGGATGCTTAAAAGGAGAATAAGAGCAATTGGTTGGAAAATCTCTAATATAAAAGGGATAAGTCCATCTTATTACATGCATAAAATTCTAATGGAAGATGGAACCAAGCCAACCATTAAAAGGCAAAGAAGGCTAAATCCAAACATATAAGAAGTGGTGAAAAAAGTGGTGGTTAAGCTACTAGATGCTGGGATTATTTACCCAATTTCAGACAGTTTAAGGGTAAGTCCTATCTAGTGTGTACTAAAGAAATGAGGTATGACCGTGGTAGAAAATGAAGAAGGCAAGCAAATTTCTACAAGAGTGGTGAATGGATGGAGAGTGTACATTGACTACAGGAAATTGAATTCAGCTACAAGGAAGGATCACTTTCCACTCCCATTCATAGATTAAATATTAGAGACGATAGTAGGACATACTTTCTACTACTTCCTAGATGGCTATTCAGGCTATAATCAAACAGAAATTTCTCCAGAGGATCAAGAGAAAACAATATTTACATGTCCCTATGGCACATTTACTTATAGAAGGATGCAATTTGGATTATGTAATGCTCCAACAACCTTCCAAAGGTGCATGATGGCCATATTCTCAGATTTGGTACAAGAAATTATGATGTGTTCATGGATGATTTCTTAGTCTATGGAAACTCTTTTGAGGGATGTTTAGAGAATTTGGAGCAAGTTTTTACATGGTGTGGAGAGACAAACTTAGTGCTGAATTGGGAAAAGTGTCATTTTATGGTGGAAGAAGGAATTGTTCTTGGGCATAGAATATCAGCATAAGGTATCGAAGTAGACAAAGCAAAAGTAAAGACCATTGAAAAACTTCAGTACTCAACAAATGTCAAAGGAGTTCGAAGTTTCCTAGGCCATGCAAGATTCTATCGACAGTTCATAAAGGATTTTTCGCAAATCTCTAAACCTCTCTGCAAACTACTTAAGAAAGATTCTTCTTTTGACTTTACTAATGATTATAAATTGGCTTTTGACAGGTTGAAGGAAGCATTAATAACAGCTCCTATAGTTGTCTCACCCGATTGGAACCTTCCATTCGAATTGATGTATGATGCAAGTGACCATGCAATCGGAGTAGTACTTGGCCAAAGAAAGGAGAATATACTTCATGTCATCTACTATGTAAGTCGAACATTAAATGATACGTAGCTCAACTATGCAACAACCGAGAAGGAGATGCTAGTAATAATTTTTTCTTTTGATAAATTTAGATCTTATCTTCTTGGTGCTAAAGTTGTTATTTTTACAGATTATGCAGCATTGAAGTACCTCCTGAACAAGAAGGAATCAAAGCCAAGACTTATAAGATGGGTGTTGCTTCTACAAGAATTTGAAATTGAAATCAAAGACAAAAAGGGATTAGAGAACATTGCAGCTGATCATCTTTTAAGATTAGAGCTAGAGTAAGATGGAGAGAATGAAAAAAAGCCTATTCAGGAGCTATTTCTAAATGAGATGCTTCTGGCTATTAGAAGCCTACATACACTATAGTTTGTTGATATAGCTAACTTTGCCTCGAGTGTAAAGTTTCTGAAAGAATTTAATAGTCAACAGATAAAGAAGCTCATTTATGACTTTAAGTTCTATCTATGGGATGATCCATATCTTTGGAAGCTATGCAGTGATGGCATGATAAGAAGATGTATAGGAGATGAAGATACCATTTTAATTTTACAATATTGTCATAGGATGATCAATGGTGGTCATTTTAGTCCACAAAGAACTACTACTAAATTTCTTAAAGCTGGGTTTTATTAGCCTACTCTCTTTCATGATACTAGAAAGTTTGTACTCAGTTGTGATGCATGTCAAAGAAGTGGCAATATTTCAAAGAATGATGAAATGCTCCAATCTGGAATTCTAGAGGTAGAGATATTTGATATGTGGGGCATAGACTTTATAGGGCCATTTCCTATATCAGATGGAAATAAGTATATACTTGTATGTATAGATTATGTGTCCAAATGGGTGGAAGCTCAAGCTTGTACAGTCAATGATATAAGATTAGTTTGTAAATTCTTAAGCAAACTCTTTGCTAGGTTTGGGATGCCTCGAGCTATCATAAGTAATGGAGGAACACATTTTTGCAATAGAAATATGGAAACATTGCTAGCTTGATATGGGGTTAAACACAAAATAGCCACTCCATACCATCTCCAAACAAGTGGACAAGTGGAAGTAAGCAATAGAGAATTGAAATAAATTTTAGAAAGAATAGTAAGAAAGTCGAGAAAAGAATGGGCAAGGAAGTTGGATGATGCTTTGTAGGCATATCGAACAGCATATAAAACACCTATTAGAATGTCTCCATATAGGTTAGTTTATGGAAAAGCATATCATCTTCCTGTTGAAATTGAGCATAAGGCTTACTAGGTAGTTAAGGCTTTAAATTACGACTGCAAGAAAGCTGCAGAAAAGAGAATTTTGAGTTGAGTGAATTGGAGGAGATAAGAGAGATGGCACATGAAAACTCTAGAATTTATAAAGAGCGTACAAAGAAATGGCATGATGCCAAGGTGAAGATTAAGAATTTTTAAGAAGGAGACCAAATGTTGTTATTTAACTCCAGACTCAGATTGTTTCCAGGAAAGCTCAAGAGTAGATAGTCGGGACCACTTATAATGAGCCATGTCTACCCTTATAGAGCTATGAAAGTTTGCAACACTCAAAGAGAAAAGTTCAAAGTCAATGGGCAAAGATTGAAAATCTACCATGGAGGCACATTGGAGAATTCTTGCCAATTGGCCTTTTTGGTTGATTCAACACCATAAAAATCATAATAGTCTAAACTCATAGACCTAAAAGAGCACTTCTTAGGAGCTTAACCAAGCTTTTCTTTTCATTTTTACTTTTATTTTCTTTATTTTAGTTTAGCCTTATGTTTTAAGTTATAATTTTCTTTGTATTTTGTTTTGTAGGTAGTGAAGAGGAGAAGCTATAGAAGATAAGTATTTCAAGAAGAGGAGGAGCGTGAGAAGTTGTTATTTGCATGCCCATGCATGATTTGTGCTTAAACTCTAGCATTTTTCTTATTTTGTTTAAGTAGATAGGTTACGCACCTTGTTGCGTAGCCATTCAACCTAATTTATGAACATAGAGTAGAAATTTAGAGGTTTGGCATGCCCATGCATGATTTTCGTATGGCTATACCAAACTAGGGTAAAAATAGGTCGAATCAGGCATGCCCATGCATGTTTCACGCATGGCCGTGCCTCATCAGGCACCATTCGAAGGCCCTGCATCGAGTCAGGCACGCCCATGCATGTTCAACGCATGCCCATGCCTGATAAGGAAGATTTTGGCATTGACAGCCTGCATGGCCATGTGTCATTTGTGTATGGGCATGTGCACTATCAGATTTTTCATAAAAATACATAACAACAACCTTTAGAAATGTGCCCAATTCAAAAGTTCTTCAATTTCCCATAACCCTTTCACCTTCCTAACATTTCCCACTTTTTAACTCATAGAACTCTTCAACTTTGACTCTTTTTTCAATTCCCAACTCTTCAATTTCCCAAACTTAATCTATTCTATACTCTTCTTATCTCTATTTAAACCCTTTCTTCTCCATTCTCCACGCACTATCAATTCTTCTTTACAATTCTTCCTCTCCTTGGTAAGTTAACTAATTTAAGTAATTTTTCTTCTACTCTTTCTATATATCAACTTTCTCATCATTCATGGAGAGGCAACCTAGAAGAAAATCAATTGCCTACAAGAAATCAAGATAAAAAAGGACACATAGGAGAATCTCTACCAATTCGGGCAAAATTGATGAGGATTGTATGGTAAGACCCTTCCCTACATTTATTAAATTTCAGCATGAGGAGCAAACGAAGAAGTTTAAGCAATTTCTTTCTAGGAAAATAGTGCCCAATAAATACATGAGTGCTTCTTCATTAAAGGATGTTGGTTTATTTGAAGAGGTGAACATATATTTAACTAGGATAGGATAGGAAGTCTTTGTACTTTTGTAAAGCCCTACTTATGTTAGACCTATATGCGAATTTCTTTCTTCCTTTCATTTTGATGAACAAACCCTATTGCTCACATTTTGATTGGGAAATATAGAACATAGCATGGGTTTATTTGAATTGAATGATGCATTTCATTTTCCTACGGATTAAAATGCTAAAATGGAATATGATAGGCATGCATTTTGGAATGCGATTACGGGCCAAAGGAGTAGATTTTATGAGGCTAGGTCAGCAAAAGAATCTCGAATTCAATCGCCAGCTCTAAGGTATTTACATAGGTTGATGTCACATTCCTTGTTTCCTAGGAAGGATGGTGATTCTGTGGTAACCACAACTGAGTTAAATGTTTTGTATTGTATGTGTAACAATGAGAAATTAGATATTTGTCATGCAATAGCACTTAAGTTGAAAGATGTGGCTACCAAAATAGCGGGGGTAATCAAAATTGGTGGATTGGTCACTAACATAGCTTGTTATGTTAGTTTTGATGTTGACAACATGCCTTTTGAAAAACTTAAGGGTCATTCTTTGATTGACATTTTGATGATGGAAGCTATTAGCATGGTTACTAGAGATTATCACGGAAATCCCCAACTCATTATTGCACCGTAACCACAACAAATGGATAAAGAGGAGGAAAGTGGAGACATACAAGATGTAACGAGAAGATTAAATGATCTAGAGCTTCAAGTAGGGGTTATCGATTCGAATGTTGGTAAGCTAACTTCAATGGCTCATGGCATGCATTAAAGCATCAACATAATCAACCACAACTTGATGGCATACTTTCATTCGCAAAACTTCTTTCTACCTCCTTATCCTCCACAAGACCCTGGGCACAACAATTGAAGCTTTTGAGAAGAGTAGTTGTTTGCATTATATGTTAGGTTTTGTTGCTTTGTGTTGTACTTAGGTTTAGATAAAGTTTGATGTGTGTTTTTTGTTTTGATTATCATTATTGTAATTCTATTTTTGTGAACCTTGTTTAATTAAATATGTTGAATGTGTATTGTTTGAATTTTGTTGCCTTCCACTTAATTTTTGCAATGTTGTATGTGAGTGTTAGGCACGACCATGCCATTTTTTGGCATGGGCGTGCCAGCTTTCTGCTATGTTAAGGGTTAGGCCGTGCATAATTTTGGCATGGCCGTGTGACCTGATCTTATTACTTAACCGCATTTTGTCCAATTTTCATACAATGAGGACATTGCAAGTTTTAAGTGTGGGGGAGGAAAAATAAAATTTTTTCTAATTAAATTATGTTATTTTTTCCATTTGTTTTTAGGATTATTTTAGTGTCTTTAGTTTTTAGGATTTTAATTTATAATATCCTTTTTCTATTAGGATAGTTAGTTTTTATGTTTTAATAAAATTTATCTTTTAAGTATAGGATTAGGAGATGGGTTGTTTAGTCCTTGTAAACTTTAAATTTTGTTCTTCTATTTAAATGCATAGGATTGTTAAACTCTCAAATCTTCTACATTCTCTACACTCTTTTCTATATTAAATTATCTGCATTTATTTTCTCTGCAATTATTTTTCTTGCTACCTAATGAGTTCATATAGCATGTCTAGCAATAGCCGAAGGTTCAATGATAAAGGGAAGGCACCAATAGAGATAAGACCTAATCCAATTGACCTCAAAGATAAGTATGATGCTTTTTTCCCTATTTTCTTGGATGAAGAATGTAAGAGATTCTGTTCTCTTAACAAAAGAAATATGTGCATGCCAAAATATTTTAATGATAAGATCTTGAAAGAAATTGGAATGCATAATTATGTGAATATTTTGTGCAAAAAGCTAGGCTGGTATAAATTGAAAATAGTACAATATGATGTATTCCTAGAATTGACCATTGAATTTTATACTATATTAAAAATCAAAGATGAGGAGCAAAGAATTGTTTTTATGTAGATTCTTTGGAAAGGAATACAATTTTGACTATGAACTCATGGCTGAAATTTTTGGTTTTTCCGAAGGAGGTATTTATCAACCTCCTCCTGAATTCAACATGAGTCAGTTTTAGTTTGAAATCACTAATGGGGATAGAATAAATCATGGAGATAGAATGGTTAATAGTTTAATTGATAGTCACTTATGTTTGCTTATGCATAAATTCATGGCACACACTATCTTTGGTAGGAATGATAGCACTAAAGTTACGCCCGATGAATTGTTCTTAATATGGTGTATGTATACTAACCATAGGGTGAATAGTGCATATCTTGTCTTTCGTAAAATGTGGCGTGTTATGCAGGGATGGAAAACATTGATGTCTATAGGCCACATTATCACGGGCCTAGCCATGCATTTTATACCAAGGAAACTTGCCCTTTTTGAGCCATTGGAATGTGAGATCTTTGATGAAGATTTTCTGATCCGAGCTGAGATCATCACAGATTTAGGAAGGCTAGAGGATGCAGACTGTCGAAGATACTGTCATCTGCATCAAACTACCTTAAGATATGGAGAAGTTCCTCTTCTAAAGGTGGTAGAAAATTTTAATAATGTCAGTGAAGAGGAGGAAGAAGATGTCAAACCTCAAATAGCTCATAGGAATGTGAGAGTGAATAAGAAGGATGGTAAGGTCAAAGCAACGAAAAAGAATAGAGCGGCAAAAAGGAAGAGATTTAAGGAAAATATTGAGAAAGTTGTAAAGAAAATAGAAGATATAGCAAATCGAACTAATCAAAGGGTTGGTCATATAATTATAGATGTAATCACCAAATTTGAAGTTTATGAGACTATACATGACATGAGGATGGGCAATTTGATAGCTAAAATGGAGGAGCTAAAACAATTGATCTCTCAAGATAAAAGAACTAAGGCATCAACAGAGCTATCAATTGAATTAATAGTTCTAGAGACTTCGTCTTCGAATGCATTTGAATAGGGAAGTTCTCTTTCCCTTTTTATTTTTATGTTTTATTTATTTTTATCATTTTTTGCATTTTAGTTTGTCTTTAGATGAATAAAAGACCTTTCACTTGAGTTTTTGAGCCTATTTTAATGAAAAGTTTATATGATTAGGTGTGTTTTTCTCAAGTAAGTATAATAATATCCTCTTAATGCTTAGTTTTGACTATTAAGTTAGAGGAATAACTTGTGGTTAAGGATTTTTAAATTTTAATGAACTTAATGCTTACTCTTTCATTGAATGATTGAACTAGGGTACTTGATAGTTGAGAAAGATGTTTATAAGTAGGAATTTAAATGTTTTGTGTAGTTCATATATGCATAGGCACTTTAAAATAATAATAATAAAAAAATAAAAAATAAAAAAATTTCTTAAGTGAGATGGAGCGTAAAATGCACTCATACATATACTCCAATGCTCTATAAAGGGTATGAGTATCCAAAGGACTTTATTGAGGCATCCACATTGAGTAATATGGAAAGGTCGGGGATACTACAATAAGGAAAATTTTGAAAAATAAATTATGTGCCTTTTAAATGTTGTTAATGTAAGAACTATTTAAGTGCTTGTGTTTCCCGCTTATTTTCATTTTTCTTAGTTGTTAATCATGCTTTTTTATGAATTCAACGAAGGAGTTTGCTTTTCACTTGGTAATTGTTATGTTCTTGGCCATGAGTTATTGTTTTAATTTTTAGTTTGAAACTTTGTATTAAAGGGAGCTTAGAATGGTCCCTCAAGTTAAGAATTGCTAATGATGTTGGTTCGTTGTATAAATAGGTTGTTTTCTTGTTTTGCTTGAGGACAAGAAAAAGCTCAAGTGTGGGGGAATTTGATGAGTGTGAAAAATACTTATTTTGAGCACTCTATTTTATTGCATATTAGGTTTAGTAGTTGTATGTTTAGTTAGTTTTTAGTTAATTTAGTTAGTTTTGTTATTTTATTTTAATTATTAGGATTTAGTTATTTTTATGTTAAATAGATAATTTTTGTTGAGTTTTTGGTTGTAGGATGCATTTAAGAAAAGATGGAGATAATGCTTGAAGATAAAATAAGATTGACGATTAAATTAAAAGATTATCCTCGCATCAGATGACATGCCCATGCCAAAATCATGCATGCCCATACCTGAGTTGAAGAAGAGCAAGTTGCAGAGGCGCACTCCCATGTTAAAAATGCATATGCCCATGTTTGAGGAGTTGCACGCCCATGCGGAAAATGCACACGCCCATGCCTATTTCCAAGTAATTCAAGGTTATTTTGATGCATGGCCATGTCACTTTCTTGTGCACCCGTGTATGTTGATGTGGCAGCCTATTAGAAGTGGATTTAGAGCTGAAGTTTGGATAGATATAGGCTCATCTTTTAAGCTTATGATTAGATAGAGTTTGAAAGGTTTTAGATGACCTTTCTAGCTAGAAAACTAGGTCTATAAATAGAAATATTTATTTTTCATTTAAGGTTGTTCTTGGATTTTTATTTTCTTATTATTTTACATAACATTTTTAGTTTTATGCTTTGCTTATATTAGAATAGGATTTGGTTTTGAAGATTGCGAAGAATAAGCATTCTCTACACCTTTGGGAAGGGGGTTTTCTTGTTAACTTTTCTTATTATTCATCATGATTGGAATTGTTTTCTTCATTTTTTCATCTCTTTCTTTTCTTTTTAATATGAGTGGCTAGATTCCTTTTTAGGGTTCTTATTCTGAATTGACAATATACTTTTTGTGATTAATGTTTGGTTGTTAGTTCTAATTCATTGGTTATTATTGTGCTTAATTTCATTTTAGGTTTGATCACCCTAAGATTGAATTAATACTATAGAGCTTGATTGAGAAATAGGTTTTGTAGGATTAGGCAATAACTTATTAATTGCTTAATTAGTTGAGAGACAGTTAAGTGGTTAGTATTGATTAAAAGGTTATGTTTTAAAATAGATTTAAAAGGCATTAGGTTGGTAAGAGCCGAAAAACTTAGTGTTAATTAATTCCAAATTAATCATAGGTTTATCTGAGAGGAAAATCTATAGTTTCTAAGATCCCTTCAAAATAAATTAGGAATAGCATAGACCTAGTTGGCTAATCAATCTTATGAAATGGTTCAATTGAGAATAAGAACCCTAACTTTTAAATTTTGTTTGAATTTGAGTTTTTTTTATTTTGATTTGGTTTTAGTTTTTAAAGAATCTAAACTCTATTTCGGTGTCTAAACAAACGAACATAGTGAGTATTTCAGTATTCAATTTACAATCTTTGTGGGACAATATTTTTAGTACTATTTGTTACGATTCTGTACGCTTGTAGATTTGTACTCATCAGCCATCTTCTCCCAAATCTCCAAACTCAAACCCCTTTCAAACATGTTTTTTTTCAACTCTTCGGTGGCAATTTCTTCCGAAGCATACCTTGATAACCTCACAAATTGTACTTTGTATTCGACCACAAACATCTCATTTTGCTTCAACTTTAGGAACTCAATCTTCTTCTGATCCTGGTACACTGCCGGTGTATATTTTTCTACAAAAAATCTTCCCAAGTCAAAGCCATCAGTACATCCTTACTTCCCAGTACTATCTCCTACCAATCTAGAGCATCTTAATAGGGACACGACATAGCTAACTTTCTTCTCAGTGGTGCATTTAAATCTATCAATAATTCTTTCAGTACCTCGTAGCCACTCCTCAGCTACCACGGGGTCAGCAGTACCTGTAAAGAATTTTGTACCTTGCTTTCTTATCTTTTTATAAGTTTCATATACCATATTTCCTACTGGTTGCTTACCCATGTCCCTTATCATCTGTGCAAACTCCTGCATAAAAGGATATGTAGTTGGTGGAAGGACTTCGGGTTGAGATTGTTCTAACTCTCTCAAGGCATGCACGGGTGTTTGCCTGTGGATGGACTTAGACGACTCTTCGGGGTCAACTCGAGGCACTTGGTGTTCATCCATCTTAAGATATGCAACGCACATCAACTATATATTTTCTCAAACTTATACATGATATGTTATGAATGCATCATGTTTCATGTCCAAATGACGTATCAACACGTGTCATAAAAATTTTTTCATCATAAAAGATATGCATTTATATAAAACTTTTATCTAATATGCTTATATGTATATACATAACTTGATATTAAATAAATACATGGTTTAAATACAAAATGCTTGAATGTGATGATGATGATGCTTGTGAGATGAAGATGTCGACACCAAGCCTGCCTTTGACCCACCTGAGCTCACAATGAAATACACTCCAAGCTTCTATCAAGCACGCACCTCAGGCAAGTCTATCTATTACCTGAAAACCACAGTTGCAAAGTATAACACCCTCAAACACCACATACATGTGGCCACATCATAAGTCGAACACGAGGCATAAGAAAAAATTTCTCATTTGATATGCACTTATATGTACAATATATTATATATACAAATTCATTTATCTACTTTACCCCATACACAACCCAAAAGTATATACATGGTTTTATTTCAAAATGCTAAAATGCCATGCTCGTGTGTTAATGAGGATGAGAATGTCGACACCAAGCTCGCCTCTGACCCACCTGAGTTCGTAAACAAGTGCACACCTCAAGCTCTATCTATAATGTCCTGAAAAATACAATATTGCAAAGGAATGAGCTTCCAACTCAATAAGCAATTATTAATACAATACCGTAAATCAAACTTCTTAAGAACTAATTAATAGAAATTAATTAAATAACTGAAAGTGGACTACACAGGCGTGTCTCTATCCATATAGTCTACTGGTCAAAAACTCTCATCGGGACATGGCCTAAAATATGGCCATTTTTCAACCTCATCAAGCACTGGTGAGTGCCAGTGTGTGCTCACAGACTGCCTCTCTGGCTAGCGCCAGACACTGGCGAGTGCCAGTGTCTGCTTGCAGGCACTCTAACTGGCGAGCGCCAGTGTCTGCTCGCAGTAAAAAATTTTCCGAGCTTTACACACCTGTGTTCTCAACCTAATAATCCATTCACATATATCAAGTAACACACAACCATTCTCAATCACATATATAATCATTCATCTCTCACAATTCTTATCTATTTATCATAAATCAAACATATACTAAAAAGATACCAAATATATGCCAAAAGTATACACAATGTATACTCAATTCAACTAAATCCTTCCTTCACCACATTATATTCACATTTCACATTTTATACAACCTCAATTACCATATCATGAATAAGCATAAATGCAAGGACACTTATTATGTTCACCATTCAGTATCCTCATCACACACCCGCACATACATTTGTATATATATAAATAAACATTCACAATATTTCATTTGATCTTATCGATGGACACTTAGCCAATCGATTTAATATCAACATTTCACATTGTTGACGGTCACTTAGCCAGTCAATATAACCAACCTTACTCATTGTCGATGGTTACAAAGCCAATCGACATAATCACATTCTCATAGTCGATGGTCACAAAGCCAATCGACATCACATTTCACATTGTCGATGGTCACAAAGCCAATCAACATCACATTTCACATTGTCGATGGTCACAAAGCCAATCGACATCACATTTCACATTGTCGATGGTCACAAAGCCAATCGACATATCTTTCATATTGTCGATGGTCACAAAGCCAATCGACATCACATTTCACATTTATTCACAACATAGCATCATTTTATTTCCAGTAACCCGATCTCAAGTTTATAATATATACCACTTACAAATGTCATCACATTTTATATTTATATTGTTCAATCATATACTTCACAACAAATATATCAACCTTATTTATATCCTTACATAAATCAATATCCACATATAGAACTATACCATTCATATTTCAACATTATATTCATTTCATACCATTTTCAATAACCATAGTAAATCACCATTTACCATTGTCAATACAATGCATTTCCATCAACCATTAAATCTCAATTCAATATTCTTATAAGTGTATATATATATATATATATATATATATATATATATCATTCTTGCCACATTAAATGGCTTACACAATTCATATAATAACTTAATTCATTTTTAATATGAAAATCAACATATATATATACTTTATATCAATAATTACTTACTTTAAGCCTTTAACTCCTTTTTAAATAAAAGATCCCCTTATTGAATAGGTTCTCCTCTAGCTCTATCAACTCCTACATACAATCATGCCCAATTCAACAAGCAAGCATAATAATTCACCCTGAAATCACAAAAGGGCAACTAGATGCTCAAGTTCAATGCATCCAAATAATTCACACACAAGTCTAAAAACCATGAAAATAATAATGAAGCTATTCATATGAGTCTACTTCCAATTACAATTAGAATTACTCAATTTGGACATATATGGAATTAATTATGGATTTTTGATCAAATTCGGGCAAAACAGAGTTGATAGTAGGAGCACGAAAATGTCAAGCCCTGCTAGTCGACCTTAACAGAAAAATTAGCTCTAGCATAAAACATAAAAGTTGTAAGAGACTCTCTAAAGTTTATAGAGCACCTAACCTTGCTCAATTTGGAGTTCTAAAACTCTAAATATCACCCCATAACCAATACATAAGAAAATTCACAATCCAGCCTATATACTACTGCTGGTAGGTTTAATGTATGAAGTTCATGATACTTTTAAAAATCACAGACTCATCCTAAAATCACCAAATTCATAAAAACTCTACATATATGAGTCTACTTTTAATAACAACTAAATTCACCTAATTACCATATTTAGAGAATTAATTATAATAATTTAAGCAATAACAGGTCACACAATATGATAGAGTGAGCAATAAAATGTCTGATTTAATTCGACTAACTTAACAGCAAATTTGGCTCAAACTCAAAATTGGAGAGTTGCAAAGGCTCTTTCAAGTTTCTTCAGAATCAAACAAAACCAGATTTGGATCTCTATAGCGCAAGACATAGCCAAAACAAATAGAATGAAAAATAGAGGAAACATACCCGAATTTAACAATAATCAAAACTTAACTCAATTAACCAAAATAAATGAATAGCTTACCAAAAATGATGCTTCAACAACTTATGAATCTTCTATAGCTCCCCAAAATATTGCTAGTTGAGTATAGATTTATCAATTTCTCCCAAAGCTAAACAAATGTTAGTATAGATGTACCCTAGGGCCATTATTGTATGTGGACATTGTATATTTATCCCTTTGGCAATAAAATATTCATTTAAATCAAAGTGTTTGTTTATTTGAATATTTTCCCTTAGTATTATGTTGAATGAGTTTATTATCAAGAGTTGATAATATGAGTGACAAACTCATTTGGTACATATGCTATAAATGTTCATAGTCATTGGATTAATATATGGGTGCTATTAATCCCTAGACTATCACCTCTGTCTATTTTCCTTGATCGGTATGTGATATCGATAGTGGGAGGTAGTGAGTCTCAT
>CATIWO010386153.1:0-10832 GCA_949673435.1 Macaranga tanarius
CAATGGATAGAGCAAATAAATGGTTTATAAGTTTGCCACCCAACTCCATCAGCACTTGGTAAGAGCTCTACACAACCTTTTTCAATAAATATTTACCACCTACAAAGGTGTTGAGGATCAAAAATGAGATTAACTCCTTCTTTCAAAGAGATGATGAAACATTCTACGAGTGCTGGGAAAGATTCAAAGACCTTCAGAAGCAGTGTCCACTTCAATTGATTCCTACATGGGATTTAGTACAATCATTCTACAAAGTAGTCAATCATGCGGTTAGAGTCAACATTGATGCAGCAGTTGGAGGTACTATCATGTCAAAGACACCAGAAGATGCCTTGGATCTCTTTGAAGAAATGGCCAATACACAAAGTTTATGGTCTAATGAAAGGACCATTACAAAGAAAGCTAGAGCGATAAAAGTAGACAAATTTACCATGTTGAATACAAAGTTTGATGCTCTAACAAAAAGGATGGACAAGGTGAATGTAAATGCAGTGTCTACATTGTCTTCCTCATGTGAAATATGTCAAAGAGGTCATCCTACCATAGAATGTCAAATGATGCAAGGGATGACTACAAAGGGTGTCAATTATGTGGGCAACTTTAAAGAACCTCGAAACCAAGTCTATGGCAATACCTACAATCCAAGTTGGAGGAATCATCCAAATTTCTCTTGGAACAATCAAGAAAATAACTAGTGGAGATCACAAGCACCACCAGAATTTGGAGGTCAGAATTCACAATAACCTCAATCTCAATTTCACCAAGACAAAGGTTCATCCTCTAGAAGTTCAATGGAGAGCAAGATGGAGAAATTCATGGATGTGATGTCATCAACAATGAGCCAGCAAGATGAAGCTTAAAAGAGGATGGAGCAAATGATCTGAAATCATTCTTCTTCTATTCATAATCTAGAAGTGCAAATAGGGCAGCTAGCAAATTCCTTAATAATAAGGAATCAAGGTGCATTACCAAGCAATACGGAGAAGAATACAAAAGAGCAAGTAAAGGCTATCACCTTGCGAAGCGATACAGAGATCCAGACCCTTAAAGTAACAATGGAGTATGAAGAAAAGAAGAATGAAGGAGAGAAAGAACAGGATGATGAAAGGGCTAAGACACCAGAAGAACCAAAAGTGAAGGTGGAAAACACAGCTAAGCTCAAAGCACCACTAATTCAACCTTATAAACCTCCAGTTCCATATCCGTAAAGGTTGAAGAAAAAGGAGCATGTTCAACAGTTTACAAAATTTTTGGAAAGGTTTAAAACACTCCACATCAATATGCATTTTATGGAATATTTAGCTCAGATGCCAAAGTATGCAAAGTTCTAAAAGGAGCTGATTTCTAATAAAAAGAAGTTACAAGAGTTCGAGACAATCACACTTACAAAGGAGTGCAGTGTAATCATCTCCAATAAACTTCTCTTAAAAAGGAAGCAACCAGGGAGTCTTACTATTTCATGTTCTGTTGAAAATTTATCATTTCAAAAACCTTTGTATGATTCAGGTGCTTCTATTAATCTTATGCCTTTGTCTATTTACAGGAAATTGGGACTTAGAGAAGCAAGACTAACAAACATTCATCTACAACTAGCAGACATGATAGTAAAAGAATTAGAAGGAATAGTGGAAGATGTGCTTGTAAGGGCTGGAAAATTTATTTTTCCAGTGGACTTTGTCATCCTTGACTTTGAAGTAGATGAAGACGTCCCCTTGATTCTTAGAATGCCTTTCCTCTACACTACCAAGGCAATCATTGATGTATATAATGGAACTTTAAATCTAATGGTAGGTGAGGAAAGTTATAAGTTTAATATCTATCAAGGTATGAAACATTCTTTTAAAAGTGATTTGTGTTTTAGAGTTGATATTTTGGATGAATGTGTGATGGAAGTTTAACGAAGGAGGTTAGTAAATTGTGATGAATTGGACTATATTGAGAAGTGTATACAGGTACAAACCCCTCAAGAAGAAGATTACCTTAAACACCAAACTTCTTTTTCCCAAATCCAATTATCAAACACTGAACCTACACCACCATCAATCATTAAACCACCGAATATAGATTTAAAACCCTTACCTCAACATTTGAGGTACACTTTTCTTGGAGAAAATCAAACTCTACCTGTGATTATATCCTCTAAACTCACCTAAGACCAAGAGGAATTGCTTATAAGGATTCTTAAGAGGAGAATAAGAGCAATTGGTTGGCAAATTATAGATATTTAAAAAGGATAAGTCCATCTTATTGTATGCATAAAATTCTAATGGAAGACAAATACAAGTCAACCATTGAAAGGAAAATGAGGCTCAATCCAAACATGCAAGAAGTGGTGAACAAAGAAGTGGTTAAACTATTAGATGCTGGAATTATTTACCCATCTCAGACAGTTCCTAGGTAAGTCCTATCCAGTGTGTCCCAAAGAAAGGAGGGATGACTGTGGTAGAAAATGAAGTAGGTAGGCAAATTTTAATAAGAGTAGTGACTGGATGGAGAGTGTGCATTAACTACAGGGAGCTGAATTCAGCTACTAGAAAGGACCACTTTCCACTACCTCTTATTAACCAAATGTTAGAGAGGATAGCAGGACATGCCTTATACTATTTCCTAGATGGTTATTCGGGCTACAATCAGATAGCAATTTCCTTAGAAGATTAAGAGAAAATGACATTCATATGTCCTTATGGCACATTTACTTATAGAAAAATGCCATTTGGATTGTGTAATGCTTCAACAACCTTTTAAAGATGCATGATGGCCATATTCTCATATTTGGTGGAAGAAATTATGGATTTGTTCATGGATAACTTCTCAGTCTATGGAGGCTCAATTGAAGGATGGTCGGGAATTATAAGAAAATGAGAGCTAAAGGATGAGAGGTAAGTATCTTTAATGTGGGAATAAAATGTATGACTGTTACATATGAGTATGGGGTGATTTTTAAATATGTGCTATGTGAATGTACATGTTGCGCACCCACGCAACCTAGTTGAAAGAAGAGTAAAACCAAATCTTTAAAACCAAGCACGACCATGCAACTTTTGCGTACGGCCGTGCCTGCCTGATGTTGGGACAATAAAAAAAATCACAAACCAGGCATGACCGTGCCATTTTTGAGCACGGCTGTGCCACCTGTAGGTCATATCTAATAATGCACATTCTTTTAGATTTTCAAAGGACTCAAATCCCTAATTCCCCATACTTTCCCACTACCCAAAACTTTCAAAACCTTTCTCATTTTCCTAGACTTAGGGTTTCTAAAATTTGACTCCTTTATCAAATTTCTAAATTCATTTACAAGTTCCAAGCTCTTTAATCAATTCCAACACCCTTTTCCTCTTTCCAATTCTCAATTCACTTTTTTCAAAACCATAACCCTCTCTTCCATTCTTTTCTATCCACTCTCAATTCATTTTCTTATCTTCCTCTCAAACTTCTCAAGCATAAATTCTTCTTTTTCACATTCTCTACTCTATACAATAATAGAAGGGGAACTAAAAAGGAAGACGGTTGCTCAAAAGAGAATAAGGAGATATAGGGGAAGCTCTCGTAATCCCAATCAAAAAGAAGAAAGAATGGTAAGACCTTATCCCCCTAAAATTTAATTTGGGAATGAGAGACAAAGGAAAAAGTTTAATCAATTGATGCCTAGAACATTTGTGCCTATGAAATACATAAGTGCATCTTCCCTTCATAGTGTGGGTTTATTAGATAATGTGAACATGTATATCAGTATGACGGATTGGGAGGCTTTTGTGATGATGCAACACCCCACTTTTGTGATTCATACATATGAATTTCTATCATCTTTTCAATTTGATGAGAATGAGGCTATGCTAAATTCTAGGCTAGGCAACCAAGATCATAGCATTGGCCTATTTGAACTTAATGATGTATTTCATTTTCTGAAAGATCAAGATGCTATGGTCAATTTTGAAAATGATGAATTTTGAAGAGAAATCACTGGCCAAAGACATGGTATGTATGAGCCTAGGTTAGCCAAGGAATCCAAAATTTGATCACATGCTTTGAGGTATCTTCATAGGCTCATATCACACTCTTTATTTCCTTGCAAGGAAGGAGATTCAGTAGTCACTACTATGGAATTGAATGTTTTATATTGCATAATTAACAATCACAAGTTCGATGTCTGTCATGTAATAGCATCTAAATTCAAAGATGTGGCAAACAAAAGGGGCAATTAAGATATGTGGATTGGTGCTTAGCATCGCCAATTATTTGGGCTTTGATATTGATAATATGCCATTCGACAAACTACCGGGTCCTTCTCTCATCGATCTTCATATAATGGAAGCTGTGGGTATGATTAAAATGGGAAGAAATAGAGTACCTCAACAGCAAGCAATGTAAGATGAAAAAGAGGAAGAAGGAGATATGCATCAAATTATACAACGCCTAAACAACTTGGAACTCTAAGTAGGTGTGATTGATTTTAATGTAGGAGAGCTTACTTCCATGGCACACAAAATGAATGCAAGCTTACATGGTGCTCAACATAATATCAACGCGCTCAATCATAATCTCATGGCCTACTTTCAAGCTCAAAATTTCTTTCCACCTCCATTCCCTCCACATGATTAAGGACCGCATCCATGAAAAACTTGTGTTTGGAAAATTATGTTTTGTGTTTGTTTTAGTGTCTATTTTATTTTAGTAATATGTTTGCTTTATGTTTTGTGTTAGTATTCATGTACTTTATTTTGTACTCTACATTTCCTTTGATTAATGTTATGTGCTGTGATTTTGGTTGTGTTTTTAGTTAAATCCTTCCCTTTTCATTTAACTTGTGCAATAAGAAGGCAATATAAGTGGTTTAAAGCTCTATAATGCATCATTGACACTTGAGAACACCATTTAATTTGCAAATTTTTGAAATCAGGCATGGCCATGCCATTTTATGGCACGGCCGTGCATGTTTTAAAGTGATTTAGGTCCAAAAATTCAGAAGTAGGCACGGCCCCGCTAAAATTATGCACAATCGTGCCACCTGGTTTAGTCCACATTTGCACAAAGCAGGCACAATCGTGCCACTTTCGCGCACGACCATACCACCTGATGGTCATTCACCTCCGAATGTTTTTCCAAAATTTTATACATTGAGGACATTGCATAATTTAAGTGTGGGGGAGGAAAAATAAAATTTTATTATTTTGTTTTAATAGTTTTAGGATTTTTAATTCAAGTAGGATAGTAGTTTTTATCTTTCAATAAAATTCATCTTTTAATAAAGGATTAGGAGATAGGTTATTTTGTAACACCCGCCCTTTCATATACGTATTTACAATGTATGTATAGTATATTATGCATAATAGATAGTGGCCTCATGTAAGCTGGAGTATGTGCATGAGTATAGAAAAAGACTTAATTGTAATAATAGAAAGTTATGGGGGTATTATGTAATATGCCAATTTCATTAAGGGGTTAAATAGGTATTTTGATGATATTTTAATATATTGTTAAGTATTATTATATTGGTTATTTATGTGATAAATATGTATTTATTGGTGGGTTGGACAAATATTATAACAAGACTTTAGGTGGCCAAATGGAAGGTTGTGATTAGTTGGAGTTTATTTAGGTATATTTGTAAGATGAGTTTGGACTTATTTGTCAAAATAGAAAGTTGTGAATTTTTGGGTAATAATCTAATTTTAGTAAGGGGGTGTGTAGAGATTGGTGATATTTATTATTATTTTATTTAGAAATAATAGATGATATTATCTATCTTATTATTATTATTGTTAT
Source organism: Macaranga tanarius (assembly GCA_949673435.1). NCBI lineage: Eukaryota > Viridiplantae > Streptophyta > Magnoliopsida > Malpighiales > Euphorbiaceae > Macaranga > Macaranga tanarius. The sequence goes on from CATIWO010386153.1 coordinate 5,767, forward strand.
TATTATTATTATTATTAGCAAGATATTATAAGGAGTAGTAATTATGGGGAGAAGACTAATTTGGGAAAATGGATATTTTTGATTGGTTGAGAGTAGGTGTGAGTTTATATATGTATGTGTGTGGGTATATGTACATGGGTGTGTAGAGAAAAGGGAGAAAAGAAGAAGAGGGTTTTTTGTTGATAGCCTTGGGAGCTTTGGATTAATTTTCTACTCATTTGAGTATCAATTTGGGAAGCTTTATGAGATCCATAATCTTTTGGGAGCATCAAATTGGTAAGCCTAGCATTTTTCTGAAAACCTTAGAGAGTCTACTACAATTTTTGTGTTTTGAAGAAGACTAAATTCTGATGTTTAGGGTATTTGAAACAGCTGGATATTTTCATACTCTAAGTTGTCACTCTGTTTTCTTGTTGTACCCGATTTTACTCAAACATCTATAATTAATTCCACACAACTCCAAATTGAGTAATTCAAATTGAAATTTGAAGTAGGCTTACATGTCTAAATTCATTAATATTTTCATATTTTTTAGATCTATATGTGAATTATTTGGATTTATTGAACCTATACTTTGGAGTTGCACTTAGTGGAATTTTGTGGAGTTGAATGCAAGAGTTATGCTTGCTATGTGTATTGATGTATGAATTGTGTGTAGGCTTGGATAAGGATGTTGGAGGCAGTACTCACTAGGGGAGTTCTGATTTAGAAGGAGTTGAAGGCTTGAGGTAAATAATTATTAATTTAATACTTACATGTAGTGAATTTCAAGTAACAATAGTTATTTAACTATATTAATTTGTGTATGCCATTTAAGTGGCAAGATTATTGAGCATGATATATATGAAAATGTTGTTGTGAGAAAACATGATGAATATATATATATATATATATATATATATATATATATATATATATTATTGATGAAAATAGGAATTGGTTGTTTGAGAATGTGTTGTGATATACTGTGAATATTGGTCTTTGTGAGGTGCAAGCTCATGAAGTGGTATGGAATTGTGATGATGTAATTGTACATATGCTTTGTTTTATATGTTGTGAGTATGAAGTTATATTGATGTGAATAAGCATGATATATATATATATATATATATATATATATAATTGTGAGACCATTGAATGGTCAAATGAGCATGTGTATGATGGAATGTGATATGGGTACCTTTGAGGTACAAGCCACCTAGTGTGGTATGACATTTAAATATTTGTTGATATATGAAAGCCACTTGAGGTGGTATGGTTGAATATGAAATGATGAAATATATGCATATATATTGATATGAGAAATGTGAGGAAACGATGTGTGGAGATTAAGCTCCACGGCTTGAGACTGAGCTAGGCAGAGAGTCTCAGGTGTGGCCATTCGTATGATATATGTATATATATGCGCGCACGAGTGAGATCTGAGACTGAACTGAGTAGAGAGTCTCAGGAATGGCCATGGATATATGAAAAAGAAACAGAAAAAGAAAAGAAAGAGAATAATGTGAGCTTTGTGGGAAACATGTGTGACGTGTGTTGAGAATTCCGGCCGGATTACTAACACGCATAACTATGCACTTTAGCACCATATCTGCATACATGTTAAATGTGAATTAAATATGATCACATGGGTACTAATTGATGTGGTGATTTATACATACTTTAAGTTTATGCTTTTGAATGAGATAATATATGAATGAGTGATGGAAGTGTGATGAAATGATGAATATGGATGTGCAAATCTTGTGAATGATTATGAATTATATGTGATGATTGATGGGGTGTAGATATTGAATTATAAGCACCCATGTATTTATGCTAGAATTTACTAGATGGCTATTAAAATGATGAGATTTGGTATATATGAGGCACCAAAAATGTTGTTTGAATGTATGAAAATCTTGTTGTGATGTTTTGGATGTTTGGTGTGATTTAGTATGCTTAGCATGGGTTGTTGTAGCTTGGTTTGAGTGTACTTTGACATCAAAATCCACTTAAAGGATATTTTTGTAAATTCAAATAAATAAATTTAGCCTAGGTGTTTTCATGAAAGTTGTAGCTCTCTGAGTTAGCTTTCCGTAGCTTTTTGAAACACTCGAATCCGAATTCGGTAGAGGAAGTTATGGTCGAAAGAGTGCAGCATGGTCTGAAAAGTCAAGTCAGGTGAGCCTTTGTGCGCCCTTGCCGACTCGGTATGACTCTTGCCGAGTCGTACCTGCGACCCGAGTTGCCGACTCAGCAAGAGGTTGATGACTCGGCACGACCCGACCCTCCTTCCGCGCACTGATGTCTTCGTATTTTGACCATAACTTGAGCTGTAGACCGCCAAATGAGGCGTAGTTTAAAGCTACGGAAACCTTAAAGAGTCCTCTATAAGTTCTAAGTTTTAAAAACTTCCAAAATATATTTCTATTATTCTCTAATTTAGCTTGACATTTTAGTGCTCACTTGCACCTTTAATATTTGGACTCCCATGTGCAGTCTAAACGTTAAATTCATGTATTTCGATGTGTTGCAATGTATTCTATGTATTTTTCTTAATTATTTCTTGAGAATAACTATATGTTTGGTTATATTAATAATTATTTATTGAGTCGCAAGCTCATTCCTTTGCAAATTATAGTTTTCAGGCTGGTTAATTGAAAGCTTGAAGTGGGTTAGTCGTGAGATCAGATGGGTCAAAGGCAGGCGTGGTGTCAATATCTCCATCCTCAAGAGCATCATCATCATAACATTCAATCATTTTGTATTTAAACAATATGCCTATTTTGATTTCAAACTATGTATGTAAATAAAAGTATAATGTATATATTATAAGGGCTTGGTATAAATACATTATTTTTAAGAAATTTTTTTTCATATGCCACTATATTGATGTAATGTATGGACACTTGTATGTAGTACTTAGAGAGTGCTACATGTTTAGTCCTTGTAAACTTAAGTTGTTTAGTCCTTGTAAACTTAAAATTTTATTCTTTTATTTATAGGCATAGGACTGTTTTTAATTCTCAAAACTTTTACATTCTCTACACTTTTCTTTTACTCAAATTCTCTGCATCTATATTCTCTGCAATTCTATTTCCTGTTACCTAATGAGTTCAAATAGCATGTCTAGCAATAGCCGAAGATCCAATGCAAAAGGAAAGGCACTAATAGAGATAAGACCTAAGCTAATGGATCTCAAAGATGAGTATGATGCCTTTTTCCCTATTTTCTAGGATGAAAAAGGTAAGAGATTCTGTTCTCTTAGCAAAAGAAACATATGCATGCCTAAATACTTTAATGATCAAATCTTGAAAGATATTGGAATGCATGATTTTGTGAATGTTTTATGTAAAAAGCTAGGCTGGTTTAAGTTAAAAACTGTACAATATGATGTGTTTTTAGAATTGACCATTGAATTCTATACTACTTTGAAAATCAAAGATGAAGAGTAGAGAATTTTTTTGTGTAGATTCTTTGGAAAAGAATATTAGTTTGATTATGATCTCAGGATTGAAATTTTTACTTTTTCTGAAGGAGGTATTTGTCAACCTCCTCCCGAATTTAACATGATTGGGTTTTGGACTGAAATTACTAAAGGGGATAGAATAAGTCATGGAGATACTATGGTTAGTGGTCTAATTAATAGTCACTCATATTTGTTGATACGTAAATTCATAGTACATACCATATTTGGTAGGAATGATAGTACTAAGGTTATGCCTGATGAATTATTATTAATGTCACGTATGTCTACTAATCGTAGGGTGAATAGTGCATATCTTGTATTTCGTTCTATGTGGTGTGTTGTACAGGGATGAAAAATATTGATGTCTATGGGCCACATTATCACGAGCCTGGCCATACACTTTGTACCAAGGAAACTCGCCCTTTTTGCACCATTGGAACGTGAAATCTTCGATGAGAATTTTCTAGTCAAAGCTGAGATCATCATAAATTTTGGAAGGCTAGAAGAGGCAGGCAATAGAAGATGCTATCAGCTGCATCAAACCACCTTGAGACATGGAGATTTTCCTCTACCAAAGGTGGTAGAAAATTTTGATGATGTCAGTGAAGAGGAGGAAGAAGATGTCAAACTTCAAATAGTTCATGAGAATGCAAGGGTGAATAAAAATGATGGTAAAGCCAAAGCAAAGAAAAAGAATAGAGCAGTAAAAAGGAAGAGATTTGAGGAAAGTATTGAGAGAGTCGAAAAGAAGATAGAGGATGTGGCAAATCGAACTGATCAAAGGCTTGGTCACATAATGATAAATGTGATCACCAAGTTTGAAGTTTATGAGACCTTAAGAGATGCAAAGATGGACAATTTGATGGCTGCAATAGAGGAGCTGAAATAATTGATCTCACAAAGCAAAAGAACTAAGACGTCAATGGAGCCATCTGTTGAGATCATAGTTCCAAAAACTTCATCTTTAAATACATCTGATTAGGGGAGTTTTCTTTCCCTTTTATTTTTCTATTTTTTGCTTTGCATTTTAGTTTATTGTTGCATGAATAAAAGACCTTTCACTTGAGTTTTTGAGCCTATTTTTGCTAAGAGTTAGTATCATTAGGTGTATTTTTCTTGAGTAAGTGTGTTAATCTCCTTTTAATGCTTGGTTTGGATTGTTAACTTAGAAGAATAACTTGTGATTAAGAATTTTTTAATTTTAATGTACTTAATACTTACTCCTTCATTGAGTGATTGAACTAGTATGCTTGATAGTTAAGAAAGATATTTGTAGGGATTTAAATATTTCATGTAGTTCATATATGCATAGGCACTATATCTAAAATAAATAAATAAGTTCCTTAAGCGAGATGGAGCATAAAATGCACTCATACATGTACTCCAATACTCTATAAAGGGTATGAGTATCCAAAAAACTTTATTGAGGTATCCACATTGAGTAATATGGAAAGGTAGGGGATACTACAATAGGAAAATTATAAGGAATAAAGTGTGTGCCTTTTAAGTGTTATTAATGAAAAAACTACTTAAGTGTTAGTGTTTCATGCCTACTTTTATTTTTCTTAGTTGTTAATCATTCTTTTTCATGAATTCAACGAGGGAGTTTGCTTTT
>CATIWO010386184.1:0-24925 GCA_949673435.1 Macaranga tanarius
GAGATGGAGTGTAAAACACACTCGTACATGTACTCCAATGCTCTATAAAGGGTATGAGTATCCAAAGGACATTATTGAGGTATCCACATTGAGTAATATGGAAAGGTGGGGGATACTACAATAGGGGAAGCATAAGGAATAAGTTATGTGTCTTTTAAGTGTTGTTAATAAAAGAACTACATGAGTGTTAATGTTTCGTGCCTCCTTTCATTTTTCTTGGTTGTTAATCATGTTGTTTCATGAATTCAATTAGGAAGTTTGCTATGCACTTTGTAATTATTATGTTCATGGTTATGAGTTATTGCTTTGATTTTCAATTTTTAAACTTTATATTAAGGGGAGAGTAAGATGGTTCCTCAAGTTAAGAACTACTCATGATGTTGATTTTTTATATGAATAGGTTGTTCTCTTGTTTTGCTTGAGGACAAGCAAAGGCTCAAGTGTGGGGGAATTTGATAAGTGTGAAATATGCATGTGTTTAGCACTTTATTTTATTGCATATTTAGTTTAGAATTGCATTATTTAGTTAGTTTTTAGTTAATTTAGTTAGTTTTGTTATTTTATTTTAATTTAAATAATTTTGTGTTAAATGGGTAATTTTTGTTTAGTTTGTGGTTATAGGATGCATTTGTGAAGAGATGGAGATAGGGCTTGAAGATAAGGATAAGATTGAAGCTTAAAGTTGGAAGTTATTTTTGCATCAGGGCACATGGCTGTGCACTTGCCCATGTGCCAGTGGCATGGCCATATGCTTGCCCATGCCTGAAAGAAGGAAGACACAGTCATCAGAGCACACGCACGCCCATGCGCTTGCCCATGCCTGATTTCAGTATTTCAGAGTTATTTTGATGCATAAGTGTGTCCAATTATTGCATACCCATGTATAATGATGTGGCAGCCATTCAAAAGTGGATTTTAAGCTAGAGTTTGGATAGATAGAAGCTCATTTTTTAAGCCTATATTTAGATAGAGTTTGGTTGAGTTTAGATTACCTTTCTAGCTAGGAATCTAAGTCTATAAATACTTTCATTTATTTTTCATTTAGGGTTGTTCTATTTTTAGTTCTAGTTCTAGTTTTTGTTTTTGTTCTTCTTTTTAGTTCTTTTTTTTTGTTTCTGCTCATATTAGAATAGGATTTGGTTTTGAAGATTGAAGGATAAGCTTTCTCTACACCTTGGTGAAGGGAGTTTCTTATTATTCATTATGATTGGAATTGTTTTCTTCATTTCTTCATTTCTTTCTTTTATTTTTAATATGAGTGGCTAGATTCCTTTTTAGGGTTCTTATTCTGAATTGACCTTGTGCTTATTGTGATTAATGTTAGGTTGTTAGTTTTAATTCATTGGTTATTGTTGTGCTTAATGTCATTTTGGGCCTGGCCAACCTAAGATTGAACTGACACTATAGGCTTAATTGAGAGATAGGTTCTGTAGGAAATGGCAATTACCTATTGATTACTTAGTTAGTTGAGAGACAATTAAGTGGATCAATATTGATTAAAGGTTGTGTTTAAAATTGGAATTAAAAGACATTAGGTTGGTGAGAGCCGGTTAACTTAGTGTTGATTAATCTCTAATTAATTATAGGTTTATCTAAGAGGAAAATATATAGTTTTTAAGATCCCTTCAAGATGAATTAGAACTAGTATAGACCTAGATGTTAATCAATTCTTTAAAATGGTCAATTAAGAATAAGGAACCCTAGCTTTTAAACTTTGATTGAATTTGAGTTTTTCTTTTTATTTAGTGTTAGTTCTTAAAGAATCCAAACTCTATTTCGTTGTCTAAACAAACAAACATAGTGATTATTTCGATTATCAATTCTCCAATCTCTGTAGGATGATATTTTATTACTACTGGTTGTGATTATGTATGCTTTCAAATTTGTGCTCATCAGTTATCATAATTAAATTATAAATTAAAATTAAATCTCTTATAGATAGAGATAAACCAAAATGGAGTTTTAGTACTTGTGAAAGACTAAATCCTAGTAGATATATATGGATATATCATATAGGAGTTTAGTAGAAGAGAGTTCTCTATACATCATTATTCACAAAATATGTTACTTTAGAGAAAGAAACACAGAGAGAAAATTGAGAGAAAAGTGCTAGCACGCCAGCATCGTTTTGAGATGTTCTGTTCATATGGATACCTATAAAGGACGTTGCTCTTTGGTTGCATTTGTATTACGACAGAAGATAATGAAAGGCTCAAGGTAGGGTGTCACCAGAGTGAACCTCCTCTCTTCCTTCCTACAATCTTGCCTTAGAACTCATCTTGGTAAGATTCTATACTCGATTAAATTAATTTAATTTGAACTACTTAGATCTTGGTGGGGTTTTTAGGGTCAAAACTTTTATTTTCCGCTGTATGTTTATGACCCAAAACCTAATAAAAATAAAAGGAGACATTAGATCACTTTGTCTTATCCCTTTAGCACTAGAAAAAGAAACCTTCAAGGCTACCATTTAGCATAATAGAAATGCTAGTTGTTTGAATATATACCATAATGTAATTAACAAATTTCACAGGAAGAATTAATTCCAATCGAACTTCTTTAATGAAATCCCACTATATAGAATTACAAGGTTTCCTCAAGTCAATCTTCATAGCATAATGATGCACCAAAAATTAGGTGTGTAAAATATTTGCAAGTGCACAGAATCGCATCAAGTAGTAAATAAGATATCGTCCCACAGAGATTTGTAAAATTGACTATTGCAATACTAAAAATGTTTACTTGTTTAGAAAATGAAATAGGGTTTTAATTTAGAAAACAAAATCAGAATAAAAACAAGAATAAATTCAAATTCCACAAGTATTAAAAACTAGGGTTTCCTATTCTCATCTGGACCAATTAAATTCCTATTCTCATCCGAATAAATGGGGAAATTGCATCATACCTATCTTTAATGTCAATTGGCTTAGGTTTGAGCCTCATAGGTGTCTTTCCTCTCATGTTGGATCTTTGACTATTGCTAGACATGCTCAGTAAATTGTTATGTAGCAGGAAAAATTTTGCAGAGAATATGGGTGTACAAAGAAAACATGTAAAGAATGAAAAAAGAAATTAATGAAAATTAACTATAGTCCTATGTCTATAAATAAAGATTACAATTAAAAGTTCAATAGGACTTAAACAACCTAATTTACTTAAGACTAAACAACTATATCCTAATCTTTTATTGATAATTTAACTTTATTAAAAATTAAAGACTTACTATCCTAATGTAAAAAGGATACTAAAATTAAAACCTAATTAACCTTTATTTAAAATTAAGAAAAATAAATTAAAAATTAAAATTGCAAAATTTATTTTTCCTCCCCTACACTTAAAATTTGCAATGTCCCTATTGCTTAAAAACTGTGAAAAATTTGGGCATACCTGCCTTGGCCTGGGCATAGTCGCATGTAGACACACCCATGCGCATGGGCGTGCCTACCTTGTGACTGTTCCATTGCAAGGCTGGCATGGCCATGCACGTGACTATGCCAAACACATTTTGCTCACATGTCTTAACTTCAAATCACTAAAATCAACAAAAACAATGACATTAACATAAAACAAAGTACATTAACATTAAACAAATTATATTAAATCATATTACATATACAAATAACAAAATCAAACTAAAAGAAAACAATACAAAACACTTAAACAACCTAAACAATCTAAACAACAACATCTTCATTCTTCCTTGATCATTGCTCATTCCCCGGATCTTATGGAGGGTAAGGTGGTGGATAAAAATTTTGAGCTTGTAAGTAGGACATCAAGTTGTGGTTGAGCAAATTAATGTCTTGATGCATAGTATTCATGGTAGAATGCATTCCATGAGCTAGGGATATCAATTCTCCAACATTGGAGTCAAGCACCCCCACTTGCAATTCTAAGTCATCTAGGCGATTCATGATTTGTTGGAGATCACCTTCCTCCTCATCTTGTTCCCTTTGTTGAGGTAGTGGTTGTGCATCAACAAGGACACATTGGCCTCCAATATATTGCCTAACCATGCCAATTGCCTCCATCATTGTCAAATCAATTAGGGAAGGACCCTTTAGCTTCTCAAATGGCATGTTTTCAACATCAAAATCTAGATACCTTGCCAAATGTGTTATTATTCCACCAACTTTTATAGCTCCAGTTGTCTTTGTTGCGGTATCTCTCAATTTGAGAGCTAAAGCATGACATATATCCAATTTGATATTGTTATGCATGCAATACAGAATGGTGAGCTCCGTTGTTGTGAAAACCGAATCACCATCCTTTCGTGGGAACAAAGGAATGAGATATCAACCTATGTATATAACAGAAAGCCGGTGATAGAATTCTTGATTCCTTGGCTAATCTAGCTTCATAAAACACTTCCCTTTCTCCTGTTATTTCCCTCCAAAAAGCATCTCTATCAAATTCTACCGTTGCGATTTGGTTGGATGGGAAATCATAAGCATCATTAAATTTAAACAACCCTATAGTGTGTCTAATATTTCCCAATCTAAAGCTCAATAGGGCTGCTCTCTCATTAAAATTAAAGGAAGAAAGAAACTCACATGTTGGTTGAACATAAGTGGGATTTCTAAACCAAACCCAAGCATCCCACCCCATTCTTGAAATATACATATTTACTTCATCAAGCAACCCCACCTCTCTCAAAGCACTAGGACTTAAATATCTATTGGGAATAAAGTTCCTCCTCATCAATTGCTCATATTTTACCCTTTGCCCATCATGTTCAAATTCAACTACATGAGGAAAGGGCCTTACCATCAAGTTCTCTTGTGCTCCTCCCAGGTTTCTTGAACTTCCTCCTCTTGCTCTTTTCTCCTTGGGAGCAACTTTCTTTCTTGCCAAAGTCTTCTTTCTTGGTTGTCTCTCCATGCTTTTAGACTTTGAAGGAATTGATTGTTAGAGAATGAGGGTTTTGGTGTAGAAAGGAAATTTAGAGAGCTTATTGTAAAGAGAGCTTGTTGAAGAGAGTATGTAGAAAATGAAGAATGGTGTAGAGAATGAAGTGAAGAGGTGTTGTTTATATAGAAGGAATTGAGAATAAAGAATGAATTAAAATTGGAAATTGAAAGGTTGGAATTTTAAAATGTGGTCAAAATTTGAACTTTCAATGTCTTGAAATTGAAAATTATTGGGATAGTGGGGGACATTTAGGAACCCTAGGTTTTGGGGAAGTGGAGAGTGTTGGGAATTTGAAAATTTTGAATTTTAGCACTTTATCCAAAGCTCCTATATGATTTTGAGCACAAAACCTGACAGGTGACACGCCCATGTGCATGGGTGTGTTCTTGGGTTTTTATTTAGACACAGGCATGCGCTTGCCCGTGTCTGCCCTTGATTGAACATGCATGCCCATGCACATGGGCATGCCTGAGCCTCCCTAATGCTAGCATAGCCATGTGCATGGCCGTGCCAAACTTGAAAATTTAGACACTAACCCTTCAATTTCAATTGTTTCACCATAAATTGCACATAAAAATCAATTGACCATACAAGAATCATTCAAGTACTTCACACTTCATTAAATCATGGAAATGTCATATGAACAATTACTTATAGTACTTGCTTGAATGCTCTTCTATCCCTTAAATTCCTATCCTTTGAAAGATCTTCCGTTCTTCATTCCTTCAAAATAAAAATAAAAAGAAAACTTAACATGTAAAAGACATAACTAAAATTAAAATAATGAAACAAAATAAAAGAAAATAAATCCTTGGTTGAGCCCCCAAGAAGCGCTCTTTTAGGTCTATGAGCTTAGACCCTCATGATCCTTAGAGTATGAAATCAGCCAAGAAGGCTAATTGGCGGAAGTTCTCCAATACGCCTCCATGGTAGATCTTCAATCTTTGTCCATTGACCTTGAACTTTTCTCCTCAAATATTGCAGACCTCCACAGCTCTATAAGGGTAGACATGGCTCATTGTGAATGGTCCCGACCATCTGCTCTTAAGTTTTCCTGGAAATAGTCGGAGTCTGGAGTTGAATAGTAGCACTTGATCTCCTTCTTTAAAACTCTTTATCTTCACCTTAGCATCATGCCATTTATTTGTACGTTCCTTGTAAATTCTGGAGTTTTTATATGCTAACTCTCTTATTTCCTCCAACTCACTCAACTGCAGAAGTCTCTTCTCAGCTGCTTTCTTACAATCATAATTCAAAGCTTTAATTACCCAGTAAGCCCTATGCTCGAGCTCGACAGGAAGGTGACATGCTTTCCCATAGACTAACCTATATGGAGACATTCCAATAGGTGTCTTATAAGCTATTCTGTATGCCCATAAAGTATCATCTAACTTCCTTGCCCACTCTTTCCTTGACTTGCTTACTGTTCTTTCTAGAATTCTCTTCAATTCTCTATTGCTTACTTCTACTTGACCACTTGTTTGGGGTGGTATGGAGTAGCAATCTTGTGTTTAACCCCATATCGAGCTAATAAAGCTTCCATATTCTTATTACAGAAGTGTGTTCCTCCATCACTTATGATAGCTCGAGGCATCCCAAATCTTGAAAAGAGTTTTTGTAAGAACCTACAAATAACTCTTGCATCATTAACTGCACATGCTTGTGCCTCTATGCATTTAGATACGTAGTCCACACAAACAAGTATGTACTTATTTCCATTAGAAATAGGAAATGGCCCCATGAAATCAATGCCCCATACATCGAATATTTCTACCTCAAGGATTCCAACTTGGAGCATTTCATCCGTTTTTGAAATGTTGCCACTCCTTTGACATGCATCACAACTAAGCACAAATGTTCTGGCATCAAGAAAAAGTGTAGGCTAATAGAATCTTGCTTTAAGAATGTTTGCTGTAGTTCTTTGCAGACCAAAATGTCCACCATTGATCATTCCATGATAGTGCTGTATAATTGAACCAGTCTCTTCTTCTCCTACACATCTTCTTATCATTCCATCACTGCACAATTTTCAAAGATATGGCTTATCCCATAAGTAGTGCTTTGAATCATAAATAAGCTTCTTTTTCTGTTGACTGTTGAGCTCTTCTGGTAACTTGCCACTAGAGATAAAGTTAGCTATGTCAGCGAACCAAGGGGCTTTTAAACTTTGGATTACTAATAACATCTCATCAGGAAATAGCTCTTGAATTGGTTCTTCCTCTTCATCTCCATCTTAATCGAGCTCTAACCTTGAGAGATGATCTGCTACAACATTTTCTGATCCCTTCTTGTCCTCTATCTCTATGTCAAATTCTTGTAATAGCAGTACCCATCGTATAAGCCTTGGCTTTGAGTCCTTTTTATTCAACAGGTACTTTAATGCTGCATGATCTGTATACACAACAACTTTAGAACTAAGTAAGATCGAAATTTATCAAAAGCAAAAATTACTGCTAGCATCTCCTTCTCAGTTGTTGCATAATTGATTTGTGCATCATTCAAGGTTCGGCCATATATAACATGAAGCTTATTCTCCTTTCTTTGGCCAAGTACAGCTCCTATGGCATGATCACTTGCATCACACATAAGCTCGAATAGAAGACTCCAATCAGGTGATACAACTATAAGGGCTGATATCAATGCTTCTTTCAACCTGTCAAAAGCCAATTTATATTCATTAGTAAATTCAAAAGGTGAATCTTTCTCAAGTAACTTACAGAGAGGTTTAGAGATATTAGAAAAATCCTTGATGAATCGTCGATAGAATCCTGCATAGCCTAGGAAACTCCTTAATTCTTTGACATTTGTTGGATACTGAAGCTTTTCAATAGTCAACTTTTGCTTTGTCCACTTCAATACCTTGTTCCAAAATTTTATGTCCAAGAATAATCCCTTCCTCTACCATAAAGTGACATTTTTCCCAATTTAACACCAAATTTGTTTCCTCACATCTTGAAAGAACTTTCTCCAAATTCTCCAAGCGTCTTTCAACTAAGCTTCCATAGACTGAGAAGTCATCTATAAACACGTCCATTATTTCTTCTACCAAATCTGAGAATATGGCCATCATGCACTTTTGAAAAGTTACTGGAGCATTGCACAACCCAAATGGCATCCTTATGTAAGCGAATGTGCTATAAGGACATGTGAATGTCATTTTCTGCTGATCTTCTGGAGCAATTGCTATTTAATTGTAGCCCGAATAACTGTCTAAGAAATAATAGAAAGTGTGTCTACCTATCTGCTCCAGCATCTGATCAATGTGTGGTAGCGGAAAGTGGTCCTTTCTAGTGGCTGAATTTAACTTCCTATAGTCAATGCATACTCTCCATCTAGTCATTATTCTTGTAGAGATCTACTTACCCTCTTCATTTTCCACCACAGTCATTCCTCCTTTCTTTGGTACACATTGTATCGGACTTACCCATGAACTATCTGAGATTGGGTAAATGATTCCAGCATCTAATAGCTTTACCACCTCTTTCTTCACCACTTCTTGCATGTTTGGATTAAGTCTCCTTTGCCTTTCAATGGTTGGCTTATATCCATCTTCCATCAGAATTTTGTGCATACAATAAGATGGACTTATCCCTCTTATGTTTGAAATCTACCAACCAATTGCCCTTATTCTTCTTTTAAGCATCCCCATAAGTAGTTTTTCTTGGTTTTGGGTGAGTTTAGAAGATATAATAACTGGTAAAGTTTGGTTCTCTCCAAGAAAGGTATACCTCAAGTGTTGAGGTAAAGGTTTCAAGTCTAAATTTGGTGGTTTTATGATTGATGGTGGTATAGGTTCATTATTTGGTAATTGAATTTGGGAAAAAGAATTTTGGTGTTTGGGGAAATCTTTATCTTGGTCAGTTTGTTCCTACGTACACTTCTCAATATGTTCTAATTCATCACAATTTGTCAACCTCCTTCGTTGGACTTCATTCACACATTCATCCACAACATCTACTTTAAAGCAAAAATCAGTTTCAGAAAAATGTTTCATACCTTGATAGATGTTGAATTTACGACTTTCCTCACCTATTCTTAGTGTCAGATTTCCATTATAAACATCAATGATTGCTTTGGCAGTGTACAGGAATGGCATTCCTAAGATCAAGGGAACATCTTCGTCTTCTTCAAAGTCTAAGACGACGAAGTCTACTGGAAAAATAAATTTTCCAGCCCTTACAAGTACATCTTCCACTATTACTTCTGATTCCTTCACTGTCCTGTCTGCCAATTGTAAATGAATATTTGTTGGTATTGCTTCTCCAATTCCTAATTTCTTGTAAATAGACAATGGCATAAGATTAATAGAAGCACCTGAATTACATAAAGATTTTTGAACTAACAAATTTCCAATAGAGCATGGAATAGTAAGACTCCCTGGTTGCTTCCTTTTTAGAGGAAGTTTGTTTAAGATGATTACACTACACTCCTTTATAAGTGTGACTGTCTCGAATTCCTACAACTTCTTCTTATTAGAAATCAGGTCCTTTAAAAACTTCGCATATTTTGGCATCTGATCTAGACATTCCACCAAAGGCATGTTGATGTGGAGTGTCTTAAATCTTTCCAAAAACTTAGCAAACTGCTGGTCATGCTCCTTTTTCTTCAACCTTTGTAGATATGGTACTGGAGGTTCATACGGTTGAATTGGTGGTGCTTTTGGCTTAGTTTTAATCTCCTCTTTTACTTCTGGCTCTTTTAGTGTCACCATCATGTCATCATCTTGCTATCCCTCTCCTTCATTCTTCTTCTTTTCATACTCCATTATTGCTTTAGGGGTTTAGATCTCTGTACCGCTTCTTAAAGTGATAGCTTTTACTTGCTCTTTTGGATTCTTCTCTGTATTGCTTGGTAATGCACCTTGATTCCTTACTGCTAAGGAATTTGCTAGTTGCCCCATTTGCACTTCTAGGTTGTGAATAGATGAAGAATGGTTTCGAATCATTTGGTCCATCCTATTTTGAGCTTCATCTTATTGATTCATCTTTGATGACATCACATCCATGAATTTCTCCATTTTGCTCTCCATTGAAGATGCTCCTTTGTCCTGATTAAACTGAGGTTGAGTTTGCTGCACATTCTGTCCTCCAAATCTTGGTGGTGCTTGTGGTCTCCACTAATTGTTACCTTGATTGCTCCATGAGAGATTTGGATGATTTCTCTAACTTAAATTATAAGTGTTACCATAGACTTGGTTCTGAGGTCCTTTGAAGTTGCCTACATAGTTGACTCCTTCTGTAGTTTGCATCATTTGATATTCTATAGTAGGATGACCTCCTTGACATAGTTCACATGAGGAAGATAATGTTGACACTGCATTCACATTCACCTTGTCCATCCTTTTTGTCAAAGCGTCAAGTTTTGCATTCAGCATAGTCAAACTGTCCACTTCTATAGCTCCAGCCTTCTTTATAATAGTCCTTTCATTATACCACAAACTTTAGGTATTAGCCATTTCTTCAAAGAGATCTAAAGCATCTTTTGGTGTCTTTGACATAATGGTGCCTCCAGCTGCTGCGTTAATGTTGACTCTTACTGCATGATTTACTCCTTTATAGAATGATTGCACTAAGTCCCATGTAGGAATCAGTTGAGGTGGACATTGCTTCTGGAGGTCTTTGAATCTTTCCCATCACTCGTAGAAGGTTTCATCATCTTTTTGGAAGAAAGAGTTAATCTCATTTCTGATCCTCAACACCTTTGCAGGTGGCAAGTATTTGTTGAAAAAGGCTGTATAAAGCTCTTGCCACGTGTTGATGGAATTTGGTAATAGACTTGTAAACCATCTCTTCGCCCTATCCATTAAGGAAAATGGAAAAAGAATTAACCGGATAGCATCAGGCTGTACTCCATTCATCTTGAAAGTTGAACAGTACTCCAAAAATCTCGACATATGCCTAAATGGATCCTCGTGTGGTAGCCCATTAAATGGTGAATTTTGAATCATCTGGATCATTGCTGGCTTAATCTCGAAGTTGTGTGCTGCTACTGCTGGTCTTACATTTGGTGTCTGGTCTCCCTGCACATTAGGACTCATAAAATCCCGCATAGTTCTCTGGCCATTCTGAGGATTTTGTAGAACTTGTTGTCTCGGTAGATCATTCCTTATGTCATCTTCTACATCCATTTTGCTTGGTGTTTGTTGTGATATGACTGTCTGCTTCTTCTTTTCACGAACTGTCTTTTCTAGCTCCAAATCAATAGGTATCAATTCTAATCCTTGTTTGCTTGCACTTCGAGTGATGTGCATCAAACAACAAAAACTTCCTGCAACACCGCAATCAAAACAAAAGTAAAAATAACGTCTAAATCAAACAACATAATTTTCTTACAATATTAATCTCATGCCAAATCCCCGGCAACGGCGCCAAAAAGCTTGATGCACCAAAAATTAGGTGTGTAAAATATCCACAAGTGTACAGAATCACATCAAGTAGTAAATAAGATATAGTCCCACAGAGATTTGGAAAATTGACTATTGCAATACTAAAAATATTTACTTGTTTAGACAATGAAATAGGGTTTTAATTTAGAAAACAAAATCATAATAAAAATAAGAATAAATTTAAATTCCATAAGTATTAAAAACTAGGGTTTCCTATTCTCATTTGGACCAATTAAAACGATTGATTTATTAACTAGGTTTTAACTAGATTAATTTATTTTGAAGGGATCTTAAGAATTATAGATCTTCCTCTCAGATAAACCTATAATTAATTGGGGATTAATAAACACTAAGTTTACCGGCTCTCACCAACCTAATGCCTTTTCAATTCCAATTTAAATCACAACCTTAAACCAATACTAACCAACTTAAGTGTTTCTCAACTAAATAAGCAGTTAATAGGTCATTGCCGTATCCTACAGAACCTATCTCTTGATTAAGCCTATAGTGTTCATTCAATCTTAGGGTGATCAGGCCTAAAATGACATTAAGCACAACAACAACCAATGAATAAATTCTAGCAACCTAACATAAATCACATTAAGCACTTATGGTCCATTAAAAATAAGAACCCTAAAAAGGTTACTAGCCACTCATATTAAACATAGAAGAAAAAGAAAATAAATTGAAAACTAAATTAAACATCATGATTAAATTGAAATGAGTTGATACAAGAAAAACCTACCTTCCAAAGATTGTAGGGAAAGCCTTGCTCTTCTAACTTCAAGCACGTATCACCTCTACTAAAAATAATAAAAATATTGCAAAGTCTAAAAATAAATCTATTCTAAAAACTATGGAAAAACTTCTGTCTCTCTAGGTCTCCCCTTTTCTCCTCAGATAACAAATGGTTTATATAACCAAGTCTCCAAGTGAGAATGGTTATTTAAATTAACCCAAACTCTATCCAATCATAGCATTTAGATAAAGGCTTATATCTATCCAAATTCTAGCTCAAAATACACCTTTTGTTAGTTGCCACATCACTATACACGACCACACAACTCTTAGACACGCCTACGTAACAAAACAACTCTGGAATCATAAATTCTGACATGGGCGTGCGCATGGGCGTGTGTCCTCTGGTCTGTCTCTTCCTTCATTCAGGCATGGGTAAGTGCATGGGCATGTCACTGGCACATGGGAAAGCGCACGCCCATGTGTACTGGTGCAAATTTAGACTCCTATTTTTAACTTCAATCTTATCCTTATCTTCAAGCCTTATCTCCATCCTCTTGCACATGTATCCTACAATCAAAAACTACCCAAAAATTACTTATTTAACATAAAATTACTTAAATCAACATAAATAAATAAAACTAACCAAATTAACTAAAAACTAAACAAATTATGCAATTCTATCTTAAATATGCAACATAATGAACCATTCTAAACAAGTGTTTTGAACACTCATCACATAATTATGAGGCCCATTACTTCTATGATAATTAAACACAAGCTCATGTGTAAACAAATGTTATCAGAAATTCTACTACCTGGAATAAAGGCATATTGTGCTGGATTAATAAGCTTTTTCAAGCAATATTGCATTATAGCGGCCAAAATCTTTATAATACATTATAAAGAGTATTACAATAAGAAATAGGCCTATAATCTCCCAAACCAATAAGATTAGCCACCTTAGAAATTATAGAAATAGTTATATTATTAAGTTGCCTAAGTAGCTTACTAGTTTAAAAAAAACTCCTTAACTATAGAACAAATATCATTCCCTACAACACTCCAACTCTTTTTGAAGAAAAGGCTCCCATAACCATCAAGTCTTGTAGCTTTATTAATGCCTATAAAAAACATTATAGCCTTAATCTAATCATCAGAAACAACTTGACACAATATTTATGATTCTTCAATAGAAATAAGAGGACCTTTACAAAATGTAAAGGGATTTACATGGCTCTATTCATCCCATTAATGCCCAGCAACTGCTTATAAAATATAACAATAGTTTCTTTGATGGCATTTTGACCCTCTAAAATTAAACTATGCTCTAATTGAAGAGAAATAATTTCATTCTACACCTGTCTTGACTTAACAGATTGATGACAAAATTTTATATTGAAATCTTCTAATTTAACCTATTGAATTCTAGACTTTTGCTTAAAGAAATTTTTTTCCCCATCCAAGTAGCTTCTTATATTCATGAACATAAAATGTTTCTTCTTTTAATAGTTTATGTTCACATATTAAATATCATGTAATAAAACTTTCAATATTTTAGCTCTAATAGATTTATCACTAAAGTGAGAGCTATTAAGAGCTTTATGATCATTTTTAAGCAATTGCATCTTCTTAACCACTTGAAACATTCTATAGCCCCTAACCTCCATATTCCAGATATTTTATACCATAGATAAGAAAGAAACATGCTCAGTCTAGACATTATTAAATATGAACAATTTATGAGTAGAATTTAAGTGATTAGCATATTTCACCATAATAGAAGAATGATAAAAAATTCTTGCACTCTATAAAATAGTTTCAGAAGCATTAAACAAATCCCCCCATTTATCATTACCCAACACTCTATCTAGTTTCCTCCATATCTTTGTATCTCATAATTGATTATTAGTCCATATAAAAAAATATACCCACTGCTCTTTAATTCAGTAAGCTTTGCCTCTATTTAACAATTCTTAAAGTCTTCAAAACTACTATCACTCATTGTATTACACCCCAATCTTTTAGAATCAGTTAAAATAGCATTAAAATCTCCTTGAAGAATCTAAGGAAGATTACAGGTTTGAGAAAGACCAATAATAATGTCCCATATCTCCTTCCTAACTAAAGTACAATTATCCTCATATACTAAAGTCCACTAAAAATTAACAGCACCACAATTGACAGTACAATGAATAAACTGAGAAGGCATAGAAATAACCTAAACTTGTAGTTTAGAGGAATCATATAACAACCAAATTCTCCTTAAAGTAGAACACGTATGATTAGAACAATACTTCCAATTAATCAAATTCAACTTTCTCCAAACCACATCAAGCTTTTCAACTTTTAGTTTAGTCTCCAAAATACCAGCTACGATTAGATTATTGTTAACAATAAACTTCCTAATCTTTAGCTATTTCAAGGGGTCATTAAGAGCCCTAACAATCTAGCTGCCTATCATTTCCCCTTAATAAGGGGTGTATCTATACTTTTAGACCCCCTTTTTTCACCAATAATACATTTTCCATCATCCCTCTTTACATCCCCACTACCATTAACAATACTACTATAAGAAATACTAGGAATAGAGATATTACTTGCAATTTTAGAGCTACTATTAACTTGCTCTTAAGTAGAACCGGGCTACTTTAACTGATTGGACATTAAACTATCAACAGCTTTAACTCACCAAACTTGCTGCTTATCTACTTTTACAAAACATACAGAACTAGAGTGTCAAAAAATGTTGCATTTTTTATGTATAATAGGAATCCATTCATACTCAATAACCTATATAATTTGATTTTCATACTCATCTTCTAAATAGATTTTCTTAGAAAAATCTCTATAAATTTGCATTTCAATTAAAACTCGAGCATATGAAAGTCTAGACCTCTCATTAGTGCATTTATCTATGTATAGCGGCTTACCACAAAGACTAGCAATCTTACTTAAAATGGAAGGAGCCCAAAATTCCCAAGAAAGCTTAGGGAATTTAACCTATACTGGCACTACCTTCATCTCAGTAATGTCCATCTTCATCCTTTGTTTCCACACCTAAAGAATGCAAGAATGGTTATAAAAAAACATGATATGCCATAGTTTGCCTCATCCCTTCCATATTCTTAAATTGAAACATGAATAAATTCTTCTCAATCATTGAAACTTTCATCAATCCAAAATTTTGCCATTTATTTTTCATAAACCGTTGTAATTTAAAGAAGCAAGGCTCTATAACTAACACAGTTCCAATAAGAGTGGTCCTCCACTTTGAGCATTCCTTTTGAATTTCTGCAGAAGTAAATTTTATAACTTTTACACATTAGTAATACCAGGAGGATAATAAGATAACTCACACCCATAATTACAATCTCTATTATCATCAAATAAAGATCTCCATGATTGCGCCTGAATAGCAGAGTCGTCCTTATTTAAATCATCCAATTTCGTTCATGAATTGAGTTTTAGATCTCCATGATTATTATTATTTTATGACCATAACTTTATGCCAACTAATAAAATGATGTCACTTAATGGCATACTTTGGCATGAGTTCTCCTTTAGGTAGTTTTCAAGTAATGCTTCTATTTGTTGTCGCCACCAGTAAATAGGATATTACAATAGGGTACGTTGGGGAAGGGTGTTACATTCCCTACCTTTTAAGTCATCAACTTTCAATCAATTTAATTTCATATTCCTTATTTTCACATTATTTTATTCAATTTAATAGACATCAAAATTCAAATATTCTTGCTTTTTGACCAAGTACGAACCACGACTCAATCCTAGCTATGCCCTAACTCAGCTCTGTGCATTATTCAATGAGCGCTCAAAGGTACGGCCACGATAATTTTTTCTTTACTATAAATAAATATTTTAGTTAATTATCAAATTTTATATGTTAATTAGTTAACTTTATCATTTAACTACAACTTTTAATTAATTACAATGGATAAGTACAAAAAAATACCATGTAGTTACGTGCATTTTCTATAACACCCGCCTATTTTTACACGTATGTAATACGTATGTATGGCATCTTATGCATATGAGATTGTAGACTTCATTTACGTTAAGATTGGGTATGAATTATAGAAAAGGAATATATTGTAAGGATGATAGGGACTTGATTGAAGCAATTATAAATTTAAGGACAAATTGGGTAGAAAAGCACTTCATTAAGGAGTTAGGTAGATATTTGGTAATAAATATCACAATATTTGGTCTGATCTCTTTCTTCTCCAACGTGACTTATATTTATTTGCATGAGGAAGTGTGTGTGTGAGAAGAGGAGAGCGCACTCAAAATTATCTTTAAAGAACTAGTGATTTGGAGAGACAGAGTGTGTGTGTGGATTTGGCCGTGGAATTGGGAGTTTAGGCCGTAATTAACAACCTTCAAGGTTCAAGAACATCTCTTGGTAAGTTAATTGTGTTTTTAATTGAGTTGTGATTAATTTTGGATGAATTGAATTTGTGCTCTATTTTTACTAAAAATTCAGTCCTTTTGTTTTGGCTCTATAACTAGAGTTATAGAGCTCTGATTTAGGCATGGTTGGATTCTCTAGAAACTTCAGAGAGTCCTTTACAACTTTTATATTTTAAGCTTGGATTGATTTTGTGGATAGAAGGGTCAAATAGGGCTGAACATTTTAGTGCTCATTGGATGCTCTGTTTTAGGCTGAATGAATTCTAAAATCCATAATAAATTCTTTAATTATCCAAATTAAGTAATTCTAATTGGAATTTGACACATAACCCTAGCTTTGGTAGCAATTTGGGGGTTATTGGATTTACGTGTGTGGAGTAAGTCATGTTGAATTTGGGGCATTTACTTGCACTTTGTGTATTTGGAATGAATTGTAATGCTTATTTATTAGAAATTAGTATATATAATGTGTAGGAGTTGGAAGAGGTGAGGAAGGCCCTACTCAATAGGTGGAGAGCTTTGCTTGAGAAGGAGTTGAAGCTTTTTGTAAGTAATTGTTAATATAATGCTTACTTATATTACTTTTTTGTAACTATAATTGTTTAATTATATTAATTGTGTATATTATTTCCTATGGCAAGAATGAGATATATAAGTATATAATGTCTATGGTGAATTATGAAAAATGGCACCTATGTTGTGTAAGTCATATAATGTGGCATGGATTGTGATTTTCCCATGTTGTTGGAAATGAAATAATTATTGATTTGTGATGGCAAAATACATAAGTACATTGATTGTGAGAAATGTAAGGAAAATGTGTGTGTGCGGAGATTGAGCTCTACGATCTGAGGCTGAGCTAGGCAGAGAGTCTCAGATGTGGCCATTCATGTGAAATATATATATATATATATACATGTGGGATTTAAGACTGAGTTGGGCAGAGAGTCTCAGGAATGGCCACGGATATATGTGAAAGTAAAAATATGTCAAAAAAAAGTGAGCCTTAAGTGAAACGTGTGAGACGGGTAATGATAACTTCGACCGGGTACTAACAAGCATAATCATGCATTGTGCATTATGTATGTATATTAAGTATGGAATGATATGTTATTATGAAATTGATGAATTGAGAAATGTGATGATTGATGGGGTGTAGATATTGAGTTGTGAACACCCATTTATTTATGTTAGCACTTGTTCTATTGCTAATAATGTAAATTGGAATTATGACCTTGTATTGAATTATTGTTAATTGAAGAAATATGCTTTTAATTTGAGAAAACAGGTTAAGACACGGGCATATTCTGAGCCGTGTGTTGAGATAAAGGTTTCAATAAGGGCGTATCCCGAGCTGTGTGTGAGGATACGGTTTGTTTTGAGTTTGAACATGGTCGTGTGCCAAATGTGAACTTTAAACTGAGAGCTATACAGTCTAGTATACGGGTGTGTACATGGTCATGTATTAATTTTTGAAAATGGGTGTTTTGGATCGAGAGCTACACAGGATGGTACACCGGCATGTTCAAGGTCGTGTACCATTTTAAGAAAAATATAAATTTTAGACCGAGAGCTACACGGATAGGTACACGGGCGTGTATGTGGCCATATATAAATGTTACAATTTGATCAAAACATACACGGGTAAGAACACGGGTGTGTTTTTAACCATGTGTGATAGTATATTTAGGACAGAGATGAACACGGGTTGGAACACGGCCGTGTTCCAGACCGTGTAGCCCAAATTTCAGTGTTTTTATTTAAATTGAATTAATTAGTTCTTGAGAAGTTTTATTTGTTGTATGTATTATCAATTACTTATTAAGTCGAAAGCTCATTCCTTTGCAATTGTGGTTTTCAGGATCCGATAGTTAGATTAGCTTATGGTGCATTTTGATAGAGCTTGAGGGTGTCTTTTTTGGAAAACTCAGGTGGGTCAAAGCAAGCTTGGTGTCAATAGCTCCATCCTCTTGAGCATTCATCATCATGGCATTAAAGTTATTTTGTAATGAAGTCATGATTATATTTTGAACATTTTGTAATATATGTATTTAAGTATAATCAATGTATCAAACTATAATTTATATATATATGTATGAATATCTTTAAGAAAAATTTGATCATGCTATGTATTGTTTCTTCTTTAGATACATATGTATATGGTATTGTATATGGTCCTTGAGGGTGCTACATTAAGTGGTATTAGAGTGAGAATTAGATTTCCTTGGGACATAATACTTGAATGCATTCATAACATCTCATGCATAAGTTTTGGAAATCATGTAGTTGATGTATGTTGCATATCTCAAGATGGATGAACATCAAGCACTTCGAGTTAACCCCAAAGAGTCGTCGGAGTTAGTTCATGGCCCTGAATAAGCTCAACCCCAAGTTCCTCCTCCTACTGCATATTCTTTTATACAGGAATTTATGCAGATGATGAGAATATAGGTCAACCACCAGTAGGGAATGTAGTGGATGAAACCTATGAGAAGATCAGGAAATAGGGTACAAAAGCCTTTGTGGGTACTACTGACCCTGCAATAGCTGAAGAATGGCTTAAGAGCACTGAGAGGATCCTTGATAGGTTTGAGTGCACCACAGAGAAGAAGGTTAGCTATGTCATATCCCTATTTGAGCAAGATACTCTTGATTAGTGGGAGACGGTACTAAGAAGCAAGAATGTACCCTTAACCTTAACTTGGGAGAAATTTTTTAGAGAGTTTGCTGAGAAGTATACACCAATAGTATACAGGGATAGGAAGAAGATTGAGTTTCTAGAGTTAAAATAAGGTGATCTAACTATAGCTGAGTATAAAGTGCAGTTTATAAGGTTATCTAAGTATGCTCCGGAGGAGATTGCCATTGATGAGTTAAAGAGGAATAAGTTTGAGAGGGGTCTGTATCTTGAGAATTGAGAGAAGATGGCAATCAAGCCACCAATATATAGAGAGGTGTTGGAGACTTATTTGAGAGCCAAGGAGATGATCATTGAGAGGAATGAGGTAGAGGCTAAAAAGAAGAAGACTATTGGCTCACTACTACTCTGACTCAAACTAGTGGCAGTTCATCCTATAGAGGCTCCAGTTTTTAATGGGGCAATTTTTGAGGAAGAGGTATAAGCCGATCTAACCCGTCTAGGGAAGGATCATATGGCCGAGGCTTTGGAAGGTTTGATAGCTGAATGAGACAAAGTAGATCAATGAGTGGCTCATTAACCCCAATGTGTAACAAATGTGGAAGATATTATACAGGTGAATGTTGGAACTCAAGACTGGGTTCATGCTTCAATTATGGCCGGTATGGCCATTTTATTAAAGATTATCCGATAAAGAGAAGCGGAGAAGGATCCCAGATGACTGTCCAAAGCAGTGTCAGAGAGAATGCACCTATAGCTAGTTGAGGAAGCGGCTGAGGTGGTAGATGAAGTGGTGCTGGCACTTCAAGCCAAGTAGGATCCACTGGTCCATTTCAAAGCCAAGTAAAGGTCTATGCCATTACCAAATAAGAAGCTTATGCTGCTTCAGACGTGGTCACTGGTATTTTCTCTATCTTTGACCATAATGCATTTGTATTGATAGACCCAGGATCAACTTGTTCCTTTATGTCTTTTGAATTTGCTTTAAAAGTGCATGGAATCATTGAACCTTTAGAATATAGTTTATGTGTCTATGCCTGTTGGGAGTATTGTAATGGTGAGTTCAATTATAGGAGCATGCCCTCTATAAGTAGGTAGAGAGAGTTTATATGTAGACTTAATAGCTATTAAACTAGATGAGTTCAATGTCATTTTAGGTATGGATTGGTTAGATAAACACCATGCCATTATGAATTGTTACACTGAGGAGGTGAATATAGATCTAATAGGGAAGAAAATAGTTTTGGTAGGTGAAAGAAAACTTATGCCTACTTAGTTAATTTCAGCGGTGACGACTTTTCATTTGAAGATGTGAAGCTTATTTAGCTAGTGTTATGGATACAACCAAAGTTTGTTTGGGAGTAAGAGAAGTACCTATGGTTAGAGATTTCCTCGATGTATTTCTAGATAAATTACCAGGATTACCACCATATCGGGAAGTCAACTTGAGATTGAAACTAGTCCAGGAATGGCACCGATATTAATTGCTCCGTACAAAATGGCACTAACAGAGTTAAAAGAATTAAAGAAGCAACTAGAAAAGTTGTTAGAAAATGGGTTTATTAGACCAAGCATATCACCTTGGAGAGCTCTGGTTTTGTTTGATAAGAAGAAAAATGGGAGTATGTGATTATGTATATACTATAGGCAGTTGAATAGAATTACGGTGAAGAACAAATACCCATTGCGGAGAATTAACAATCTACTTGATTAATTAAAGGATGCTACGGTATTTTCTAAAATAAATTTGAGATCAAGATATTGGTAACTTTAGGTGGCCGAAACTTCAATTCCCAAGATCGCATTTCGAACTAGATATAGGCATTATGAGTTTTGGTTATGTCATTCAGATTGACAAATGCACCTGCTGTGTTCATGTCATTGATGAACTAAACGTTTCAGCAATATCTAGATCAGTTTGTGATTGTCTTCATCAACGATATTCTCATTTATTCTTCAAGTAAAGAAGTGTATGAATAACATCTCCAAACAGCTTTGTAGATATTGAGAGAGCAACAGTTGTATGCCAAATTTAGAAAATGTGAGTTTTGGATGGAAGAAATTACATTCCTTAGGCACATTATTTCAAGAGAAGGACTAAAACCTGATCCATCAAAGATCAAAGCAATTATGGAGTGAGAAGTACCTAGAAATATGACGGAGATTCAGAGTTTTCTAGGTTTAGCTGGATATCACAGTAGATTTATACAAGATTTTTCTATTGTTGCAAGGCCTTTGACAAACCTATTGAAGAAGAATGTGCAATTTCGGTGGATTAAAACTTGTCAAAGGAGTTTTAAGAAGTTAAAAGAAGCCTTGACTACTACTCCAGTACTAGCATTTCCAACTGGAGATGGAGGATTTATTATGTATACCGATGCTTCTGGACAAGGATTAGGGTGCATTCTTATGCAAAATGTGAAGGTGATCACATATATTTCAAGGTAATTGTAAACCCATAAAGCCAATTACCCTACTTATGATTTAGAGCTGGCCACTATTGTGCATGCATTAAAGATTTAAAGGCATTATTTGTACAGGGAGGCATTTTCCATTTTCACCGACCATAAAACTTTGAAATATATCTCTACATAGAAAGAATTAAACTTGAGGCAATAAAGATGGATGGAGTTATTGAAAGATTATAACTGCACTATTGAGTACCATCCAAGAAAAGCGAACGTAGTAGCTAATGCTTTAAGTCACAAAATAGTGGAGAGTTCAGCGAAAATCAATTGCTATGTAAAAAAGAATCGTGTAGCATTGTGAGCACTGAATATTAATCTTGATGTTGAGGAAGACCATTTGCTAGCGGCATTATAAGTTAAACTATCCTTGGAGGATTAAATTAGATAAGCTCAAATGGATGATGTATACTTGAAGAAAATGAAAGAAAAAGTAGAAATGGGAGTCAACACACAGTTAACAATTAGAGAATATGGTATGTTAGTGATTGGAAATCGTGTATGTATTCCAAATTTTGGAGAATTTAGAAAGCAAATTATGGAGGAAGCACATATTATTCCGTATGCAATGCATCTCGGAAGTACGAAGATGTACTAGGATTTAAAGCCTTTCTATTGGTGGTCAACAATGAAGAAAGATATGGTAGAATATGTGGCAAGCTGTTTAACGTGTCAATAAATAAAAGTTGAGAATCAAGCACCGATAGGGAAGTTGTAATCATTAAAGATACCGGAATGGAAATGGAAGCGGATAATGATGGATTTTATGGTTAGTTTGCCACGACCATTTCAGAAACATGATGCAGTATGGGTGATAGTTAATAAACTCACCAAATCCGCACACATTTTATTGATATAACAGATGGATTCTTTGGATAAATTGGCATTTATGTATGTTTCTGAGATTGTGAGATTACATGGGGTTCCGGTGTCAATCGTATTCGATAGGGATCCACGGTTAACATCACATTTTTGGGGAAGCCTACAAGGAGCATTGGGTACTAAATTATACTTTAGTACTACTTTTCATCCTCAAACAGATGGACAATCGAAGAGGACGATTCAAACTTTAGAAGATATGATGAGAGCTTTTGCTATGGAGTTCAAAGGCAACTAGGATGATCATTTACTGTTGCTAGAATTTGCCTACAAGAATAGTTTTTATTCTAGCATTGGAATGGCATCGTATGAAGCTCTTTATGGAAAGAAAAAGAGAAGTCCAATTGATTGGGATGTTGAAGGCTTGAGATAAATTGAAAGACTAGACTTGATACAAAAAACTGTGGAAAAAGTTCAAATAGTCAAGAAATATTTAAAAGCAGCCCAAGACTGCTAGAAAAGATATACAGATCGACATTGTCAGAAAATGGACTATGATGTCGGAGAGAAGATTTTTTTGAAAGTGTCACCGTGGAAGGAGATTTTACAATTCGGTAAGCATGGAAACTTAAGTCCAAAGTATATTGGACCATATGAAATCCTTTAGAGGATTGGACCACTAGCCTATAGATTGGCTCTTTCAAGAGAATTATCATCCATTCATGATGTGTTTCATGTGTCGATGCTACGGCAATACTGATCTGACCCAAGTCATATCATACAAGAGCTTAAAATTGAAATCTCTGAGAAGTTAACTTATATGGAAGAACCAATTGAAATACTTAATCGGAAGGTTAAGCAACTGAGAAGTCAAGAGATTCTGATAGTAAAAGTGAAATAGAGCCACCATTCACCAAAAGAAGCCACGTAGAAAGTAGAAGAGCAGATGAAACAGAAATATCCATATTTATTCTCAGAAGATGGTAAGTAATGAATTTTGAGGATGAAATTTTATTAAGGGGGGAGAAATATAACACCCGCCCATTTTTACATGTATGTAATATGTATATATGGCATCTTATGCATATGAGATCGTAGACTTCATTTATGTTAAGATTGGGTATGAATTATAGAAAAGAACTAGATTGTAAGGATAATAGGGACTTGATTAAAGCAATTATAAATTTAAGGACTAGTTGGGTAGAAAAGCACTTCATTAAGGAGTTAGGTAGATATTTGGCAATAAATATCACAATATTTGGTCTGATCTCTTTCTTCTCCAACGTGACTTATATTTATTTGCATGAGGAAGTGTGTGTGTGTGTGTGCGTGAAGAGGAGAGTGCACTCAAAATTATCTTCAAAGAACTAGGGATTTGGAGAGAGAGAGAGAAAGAGAGAGAGAGAGAGAGAGTGTGGATTTGGCTATAGAATTGGGATTTTAGGCTGTAATTAACAACCTTCAAGGTTCAAGAACATCTCTTAGTAAGTTAATTGTATTTTTAATTGAGTTGTGATTGATTTTTGATGAATTGAATTTGTGCTCTATTTAACTGAAAATTTCATCCTCTTGTTTTGGCTATAATTAGAGCTATAGAGCTCTAATTTAGGTATGGTTGGATTCTCTGAAAACTTCAAAGAGTCCTTTACAACTTTTGTATTTTAAGTTTGGACTGAATTTATTGATAGTAGGGTCAAATAGGGCTAAACATTTTAGTGCTCATTGGATGCTCTGTTTTAGGCTGAATGGATTCTAAAATCCATAATAAATTCCTTAATTATCCAAATTGAGTAATTCCAATTGGAATTTGACACACAACCCTAGCTTTGGTAGCAATTTAGGGGTTATTAGATTTGCGTGTGTGTGTGTGCAAGTCATGTTGAATTTGGGGCATTTACTTGCACTTTATGTATTTGGAATGAATTATAATGCTTGTTTGTTGGAAATTGGTATATATGATGTGTAGGAGTTGGAAGAGGTGAGAAAGGCCCTACTCAATAGGGGGAGAGCTTTGCTTGAGAAGGAGTTGAAGCTTTTGTAAGTAATTGTTAATACAATGCTTACTTATATTACTTTTCTTATAACTATAATTGTTTAATTATATTAACTGTGTATGTTGTTTCCTGTAGCAAGAATGAGATATATAATTATATAATGTCTCACTATAAAAAACAGCCGATTTAGTGACGGATTTTTCTGTCACTAAATTAAATTTTTCCGTTATCACTACTAGAAAATAAGATTTACCGACGGAAAAATCCATCGGTAATTATATTTTTATTAATTTATTAAATTTTTAAATTTCACCTGTTGAAAATTATTAAATTTTTATATTATTGCACATGTTGAAATTTATTAAAATTTTATATTATTGCACCTGTTAAAAATTATATAAATATTCATTATAATAAAAAATAAAACAATTAAAAAATTAATTTTATAAAATAAAAAATTATTAAAACAATCATAATGTTTACATACATACAAAATATAATGAATATTCTAAAAATTTACTACACAATCAATCTTAAAATATTT
>CATIWO010386261.1:0-17715 GCA_949673435.1 Macaranga tanarius
TTATTTCAAATGCGAACCTGCTCGGTTCAAGATTTATTTCTAGTAACTCAACCTCAGGTCACTAAGCTATTTGGGTAGTTCAAGCTCAAACTTGACTTAACTAATGTTGAGTTAATTTCGATTATGTTTAAAACCCATTAATTCGATTATGTTTAAAACCCATTAAGCTATCTTGAAACGTTTACTTCCATAGCCACTCTATGCTTAACATTGAGTACGTAAGGCACTTGGACTTTGTAATGTGATGCTTTATAAACGTGGTTATGAGCAAAATTTTTTAAAATTCCATTCTTGAGTGAAAAATGAGTTAAATGATTTCTCCAATAAAATTATGCAAAAGCTTCTGAAGCCGAGGCATATTAACAAAACCGATTTGATTTTTTTTTAAAAAAAAAAAACCGTGGATGTGCTAAAAATAAAAAAGAAAGAGCCCAATATTTAACTGTACTGTATGCTAGTGACAATAGATGTAAGCGCATAAAATTTCAATCAGAATGGTAAAAAAATAATTTCTTTAAATAATTATTTGTATTTGCCCCATATACAAAGTTCAAGTTTACCTTCACTTTTAAAAGTTATCCTTACTTAGCAATTCAACTTTATTTATATAAATCTATTTATATTTAATTTGAATTAGTAATTTTATATTTAATTTGGACTAATCCAAAATCTATATTTTGAAAATATAAATAGAAATTTAAAAAATAAAATTAGTAAAAAAAAGGCATTATATGTATTTATCGTTGCCCCCACAATTATAATTTTCTAGATCCATTCCTCAGAACAAATGACTATATAGAAATTTTTAGTTGTTTTTTTTAAAAAAAAATGTATCTAATAATTTTTTTTTTTGAAAAAATTTATTTTCATCGAAATGCGCTGTAATTTATATAAGTGGATTCAAAAAGATTCAGTGGCCAAAAGAATTTTTTCCTGGACATGCATAAATAATTTAGAATGATGCACAAAATAAAGAGATTTCAGGTAACAGTTGTTAATTTAGAAATTTTAAAAAAAAAAAAAAACACTAACCACTAAAGATTGTTAGTATTGACTGGTACTATTATTTTCGAACAAATTGCCTTTAAAATCTTACATGTTTATATTGTTAATATTGTCATTTTATATAGAGAGCCAAATTAATAATATCTAATACATTCAACTACATTAAATATTTTTAACGACAAAAAAAAAACTACATTAAAATATTTTTAATTTTTATGTTATGTTTTTTTATATCATCCGCACAACATTAATGCACATGCCAAGTTGGGTATATAAATTTAGCATTCCATAAGTGACAAAGAAATTCTCTTCAGAATGAACTCTTTCACACCCTTTTTTTATTACCATTTCAAGTCAATAGTCTTTTGCCTCGCTTTGTTTTCAAGATCTTGACAGCAATTCTATGCTTACTTGAAAAATTTTTAATATGCATCTGTCCACATCCCACATTACAAAATACTATACTTCATTGTTTGATCAAAATTTGCAACACCACTTTAGACTTCTTTGACCAACTAGGCCTCTATATAAAGGCAAGCTACAATCGGTTTCCTACACAACACATACAATTCCAAGATTCAAGCCATAAGTAGTCACCACACCAGCCTCAGAGCAGAAGCAAAAAATCCCATCTTTTCTTCAGTATCAGTTTTAGGAAATGGAGTATCAATTTATCATGGGAGGAATCATAGCTATAGTTGTTCTGGGTTTTCAAGTATTGTTGTATTATAGATCAACAGGAAACAAGAAGATAGAAGCTTCAAGGGAGGTTGATGCCAATGAATCAAGCCAGTCAGAGAATGCCATGAATACCGATATAATCATTGTTGGGGCAGGTGTTGCTGGTTCTGCTCTTGCTTACACTCTTGGCAAGGTAAGTCTTTTCCTCATGCCTTCTAGTCTAGCTCTCCTTGCCTCATCATTGAGCATTGGATTCAAGTTAAGAAACCAAAGAAAAGGGGTTGCTTTAACTTGTTTTGTGTCCTGATAAAATTGCAGGACGGACGAAGAGTGCATGTGATTGAAAGAGACTTGAGTTTGCAAGACAGAATTGTTGGAGAGCTCCTGCAACCTGGTGGATATCTGAAACTAATTGAGTTGGGTCTTCAAGGTAAATAAATAACAAAGATTGAAATGCTGCCAATTCCTTAAGTTCTCAGATTAGTATAGAAATGTACGTAATGTGTCGATTAATCCATCTAGTTTCTGTGCATACATAGATTGTGTAGAAGATATCGATGCTCAGCGAGTATTTGGATATGCTCTGTACAAGAATGGTAAAAGCACCGAACTTTCCTATCCCTTAGAAGGCTTTGATTCCGATGTGTCAGGAAGTAGCTTTCACAATGGACGTTTTGTTCAAAAGATGCGCAAAAAAGCTGCTTCTCTACCTAAGTAAATCCTCTTTTTCCTTCACATTTCAACTTGCATAAACCTGTAGATTCAAGTTTTTTGGTTCCGAATTTTAATCAGAGTTCATTTGCCATGCCCTCTAAATTTTATTGAATTTTCCTTTACAGCGTGCGGTTGGAAGAAGGAACAGTAACATCGTTGCTAGAAGTGAAGGGGACTATCAAAGGTGTGCACTACAAAGCTAAAAATGGTGAAGAGCTCACTGCATGTGCTCCACTCACAATAGTATGCGATGGCTGCTTTTCAAATTTGTGACGTTCTCTTTGCGACTCCAAGGTAAATATTACAATTCAACTTGACATTGCATCCATTGCTTGATATACAAAACTTCTGTTTCAGCAGCTAGAGCATCATATGTATTCACCAGTACCACTTCTAAAATTTAAGTATTTTTATTGCGGTTGAGTTATAAACTTTGTGAACATTGTAATTTATGCAGGTTGACATCCCCTCTTGTTTTGTTGCATTGATCTTGGAGAATTCTGAGCTTCCATACCCAAATCACGGATATGTTGTCCTGGCGGACCCTTCACCAATCTTGTTCTATCGTATTAGTAGCTTCGAAATTCGTTGTTTGGTTGACATACCAGCTGGCCAAAAACTACATTCCATTTCAAATGGTGAAATGGCCAACTATTTGAAATCCGTTGTAGCCCCTCAGGTATTCTAATTTTTCTTGGCATAACACCTATTAATATATTCAAAATCCTGAGGACAGGACTAATCAGGCTCCTGCATACATGTTTCAGGTTCCCCTGGAGCTATCAGATGCCTTCATTTCTGCCATCAACAAAGGGAAGATAAGAACAATGCACAACAGAAGCATGCCTGCTGCTCCTCTTCCCTCTCCGGGCGCTCTTCTTCTTGGTGATGCATTCAATATGAGGCATCCTTTAACCGGTGGAGGAATGACCGTGGCACTCTCTGATATAGTTGTGCTTAGGGATCTTCTTAGACCTTTGCGTATTTAAGTGATGCACCAGCACTTTGTGAATATCTTAAATCCTTCTACTCACTTCGCAAGCCAGTGGCATCTACCATAAATACATTAGCAGGGGCCTCATACAAGGTGTTTAGTGCTTCACATGATCCAGCACGTAACGAAATGCGACAAGCATGTTTCGACTATTTGAGCCTCGGAGGAGTATTTTCAAATGGACCCATTGCTTTACTCTCTGGTTTAAATCCTCGCCCGTTGAGCTTGGTTGCCCACTTCTTTGCTGTGGCTATATATGGTGTTGGCCGCTTGATATTTCCATTGCCTTCAGCTAAGCGCATGTGGGTGGGAGCAAGAGTGATCAAAGTATGTACACAATGATATGTAGTTAACATTCATTAGTTTCTGCTTAATGTGTTCTCATCTTATGTTATCTCTTTCTTGTTGTAGGTTGCTTCTGGGATCATTTTCCCCATAATCAAAGCTGAAGGTGTTCAACAGATGTTCTTCTCCAAAACCATGTCAGCATATTGCAGATCTCAAACTTCTTGAAAGCACAAAATTCAAAGCATTATAGGGAATGAACTTGGAAGCATAGCATTATTATTATTTTTTTTATCTCATATTTATCAAGTGATATAAACAGATTTTTTTTTATATATATAGTTTTGTAGCAGAAAATTACACAATTTATTTAACCATTCTTGTACTTATTCATTTCCTGATGGCAGATTTGCAATGGAAATGTATATGTTGCAATGAACATTTGAAAGCATTACATTCACTCTGAAGTTAAATTTCTGTATTCTGTTTAGGATCATCAGCCTTCCTGAGCCCTGTTAGAAAATTACTTTCATTTTCTGTATTTAGATGGTCTAGTATCTAATACTTATTCATTGTTTGATTTAGTTATCATTTCAGGGTGTAAAAATATGATATAAATATAAATTTAATCAATCAATTTCTATACAAAAATAATTGACCAGATGAAGAAATTATTGTTTAGAGTGAGCGTATTATACTCATAATAGTTACTAGTGCCGGGAAGTACTATAGAAGAAGAATACTTATATATACCGTTAATATTAAACAGTGAGATATTTTTGAATCAATCACTAGGAAAAAAAAAATTAATTAAAAAACTTGAGTGAATTACACCAAATAATAATATTTGTGACACATGATAGACATGTTAAATTTTCATTGGTTAAATATAAAAATTAACAATTAAGTGCAATGCTCTAAATGACTCAAAATTAATGAGCCTAAACTGACCCAAGCCTACTTAATGTTTTGATTGCAGAGACTTTATATGAATGTGTAATTCAATATCAATTAGGCTAATGCCTGCATATTGCATGATGAACTAAACATTTTTAGTAATTAATTATTAATTTAATATCTATTAGTGATTTTATAAATTATTGTGAACTAATAATTTATTTTAATCTATAAACTTCAAATGTTTATTATAAATTAGAAAAAAAATCATTTAACAGTATTTTTCATAGTGATATATGCTAAGTAATTATTTTTGTTTTTTAGTATAAATTTTTACTTGCAAAATATTTGCTTTTCTTGGATTTTGTGAGCAGGGGATTTGATGGTCGATGCTTGATCCTTTCCTTAGGTTCTTTTCTCGAATATAAAAGTTTATTTGCAAATAAAATAAATTTCTTAATATATTTCAACCAAACATAGGATTTAATTGATATATTTGTATTTTTACATTGGTCCGTCATTGTCTACTATAGTAAAAGGAGCTGCTGCTTGGATTTGATCTCACTGAAAGGAGACTTCCTTCTCACAACCTGAGAAAGTAGTTTTCAATATGTTCATCATCATATTGAAAGTTGAATGCATTTTTTTTTTTTTTTTTTCAAATATGCACAAAGATTAATAAAACACTTAATTGAGCATATAAAACATATAGTTCCAAGGACTTTATGTCTAATAGGCTGAAGGAAGTATCTTCTATGGTTCCTTCAAGTGCAAGGTAAAGCCATTTTCTCATAGAAGATATTTAGTATGAAGGATTTCAAAAGAAGAAACTATATTGGAATATGATAAGACTCACCAATTTAAAAAAGAAAATTAATGAATAATCTTAAGATCTTGTCTAATTCATAGTTCTTCACCTCTCGAATTTCACCAAAAAAAAAAAAAATTTGTGAAGTTCTATGGATGTTATTGGATCTTCACTTCAAGTGTTGAACTTTAGTGGTATGCCCTGTTTATAATTTATGTTTGAGTGAAATGGAGTAATTAAATTGGATAATATATAGAAAATTACCAAAAGAATTTAAATCCCTTGTAGCAACTTCAACTATATATATACACTAACTGATTAGCTGGTACTAAAATCATCTATAGAGCTTTGAGGTCTCAAATTTAAAACTTAGTCGGACCAACTTAAGGAAAAAACAAAGTAAAGGAAAACAATAGGGAAAGGTATAATTTTGATTCTTATAGTTTATTTTATAACATTAAAGAACTTATATTTTATATTTTTACACTTTAATATCTTATTAACTAATATCATAATTATTTTATGAGAAAATATTGTATAAAATTAAATTTAAATAATAAATTATTTTATATACAATTTATGATCAATCTAACTATTGTTTATTTTCATAAATTTTACAAAATTTATTTTAAAATTATTTTTTTATTCATAATAAAATTAAAAATACATTTTAAACTTAATTTTTTTATCATGCATTCATTATAATTAGTTGAAAGTTATATCACTTAATAAATAATTTTACTATTAATTATCAATATTATTTGAACATTAATTTATATATTTTTAATGATATTATTTAGAAGGATATCAAAGTATAAAATTTATAATGTATAAAGTATTTAAGTGTCACGAAAAAAATTATAGAATTAGATTTATCGCAAAGTAGTTTCCCCAAAACTATATGAGCCCTAAAATAATCATGCTTAGAGACTTGTTTTGTCACAAAATCCAGAGACATAGAGAACTAAAGAGATAGCCAGGCAAATATATATATATATATATATTAAAAAAAAGGCCAACGCAAGAAGGAAGCAAGTGAAGTGGAAAGAAAAGGGTTAGTAACTAAGAAATGAGAGAATAATTTGGTAAGAGCAAGGTATCAAATGGTTGGACATGCAATTAAGCAAGGAAGCTTTTTGAGGCTGTCTCTATTTGTAGATTCACTCTCTTCTACACGTATTCTTTGATCCCCTTTTATCCCATGCAACTCATATATATCGAATCTTCACTTCTAACTTCACATAAACACTAAAAGAAAAAACCATACAAAGCTATGGCTCAAAACTTCAGTTTGTTTCTTGCTCTCTTCTTCATCTTCTTTACTATTGCATCAGGTAAACATCATCTAATCTTAATTTGCTTTATTTATTGTATTCTTTACAATTTCAGCTTTTATTTTGTTGTCATCAATAGGGCTGAGGCTTAGAGGTGGATCTTTTTTCTAGCCTTATTGTGTAAACTTATTCATTGGAGGGTAGGTGTTGGTCTAGTGATAACTAAACTCTTCATATATGAATTTTACCACTCTTTTTAACATTTACTTTTTTTTTTTTTAAAACACACACACAAAAGGCTCTTTAGAATGTAGTTTTCGTCTCTTTAATCTTGGCTTTCTTTTTTCCAAAAATAATGGACTTCTTACACTACATCACCTTTACATCACTACTTATCACTTGTTATAATCACTACAACACATTCAAAAAACATTAACCCATGATCGACTGCAGTGAGGAGATGGGCGCCTTTTGCTAATTCTACCCACACCTCATTAGCTAGATTATAGTTTAAGGTGCCAATATTCTTTTCATTTTTTAAAAAAATTTAAAATAAAAATTTCTTTAAAATGTATTAGTCCCCATTAGCTCAGACTACCATTTGAAACATTGATATTCTAATATAATTTTTTTAATAAAAAGAATTTATAATTTGAACATTTGATCATATGGTTTTTCAATAATATCAATAACCGATGCAATTATTAGTATTGCGTTCCTATTAAATTGATAATGGAGACTATAACATAATAAACATTTTTAATATATCGAATCTTGTATCAAGTGAGGGCATGAAATAGGAGCTCACCATTTAACTTCACATCAAGTCGTAAATTAGTAGCACAATGCTTTGAGGCACTCCAATAGATTTTTTTGTTTTTTTTTTCAGCTAGAATATTCTTTACTTGCTAGTACGTTTACTGAGTTGATGGAATTTGTAGCAAAGTACATTTGGTTATCTTATTAAAACAAAAATTTCTATTATTCTATGCTTTATCATAACTTGGAACAAAATCTGACTTAACTAGCTTTTATGTTGAACTTGTTTTTTAGGGCAAAATGCTTCCACAAGTACAAAAACATTCACCCTGGTTAACAACTGCAAAGAAACCATATGGCCTGGAATATTAACAAAAGGTGATAACGATCATGGCTATGGTTTCGCCCTAAAGACAGGCCTAAATGCCTTGTACAAGGCCCCAACTGGCTGGAGTGGCAGGATATGGGCTAGAACCAATTGCAATTTTGACAAAAATGGCAATGGAACATGTCAAACAGGCAGCTGTGGCACCTCTCTGAATTGTTCAGGACCAAGTAGCCCACCCAACACAATTGCTGAAGTCACCCTTGGTGAAACTGATTTTTTTGATGTTAGCCTAGTGAATGGTTTTAACTTGCCTATTGTGGTTTCACCTCTTAATAGCAAAGAAAATTGTAGCATTGCTGGTTGTGATGGAGATTTGCTTCAGAATTGTCCCTCAGATCTCACTTTCAAGTCTGATGGGAAGGTCATTGCCTGCCGGAGCGCATGCGATGTGTTTAACACCGATGAGTACTGTTGTAGAGGAGCATATAGCGATCCTCTGGCATGTGTACCCTCAAATTATTCAAAGATTTTTAAGCAAGTATGCCCTGCTGCATCAAGCTATGCATATGATGCAACAAGCATTATAGCATGCTCTGCATCAGATTATGTTGTTGCCTTTTGTGCATCAAGGTTAGTTAATTATTGGGCTTTCTTTTGGACAAAAATTTGATTACTCAGTTGTGAAATTATACTTATATCTGATTCTTAATTACTAAATCTTGTTGATGGATTTCAGGAATCAAACTTTCTGCACTTACCATGACAATAAGGTTGTGTGCAATTCATCAACAAATGATTCAGATTCAAAAGCAACACTGCCCAATAAATGGTGGATTCTGATGGTGACATTGCCTATGGCATTTATCCTGCAAATCAAGATTTAGCAGGATCTGCATTTCTGTAAAGTGTGTTTCCCATTTTTGAAATGAACAATTGGAAATTTCCATTTATTGCATTTCCATTCTTTTTCTTGATTTTCTCTGATGCACACCAAGTTCACCGTCAGAACTTTTTCTTTCATCATTTCTGTTCCTTTTCCTTTGCTTCTTTATTTTTTTGGCACTTCGAAGTGTATAAATTTTGGTTTAAATATATGCGTCTATCACAGATAAGAAAATATGGAAAAACTAATCTTAGGATGAACTTCTTGTGAGAGAAATGCTCATCTCTACACAGCATCATTCAGTCGGAGTACAACTGTTTTAACCCTTGTGAGAATTCCAAGTAAACAGAAATGCAATAGAATTTTAATGGAATAGCTTTTAAACCCCATTTGCATCCTTCCATGTCAGCATATGCTTATTTGAAGTTAATGAACTGGGTGGCTGCAATTTACTACAGGCATTGGCAAGAAGAAAAAATGTATGTAGAGCAAACTGCAAAATCTTAAAATACGAATGTCACTCATATGTTAACCAAGACGAAATCAGCACAAGAGAAGAACTTTTTTTTTATAGATGTACCTTGGTTCTTGATCATACAACTTGTGATTGGTAATGATCCGGGCATTTGGGAAGAATTGATAGAACGCACACCGTGCTCTAGACATTCTCATTCAAGCATATTTACATTATATTGCTCGGTTTGATATAAGTAGGACTTTTCCCATCCCCTGACTGCCTCTTTGCTCCCAAAAATAAAAAAAGCTTGGAGCCAGAAAGAATGCTTATCACTCTTGATCCATTTCCACCATATACAAAAATGGACCAAGAATAATAGACGTGGCTTTTTCAGTATAAGGTTCTGTACTTCTCATAAACTATATAAGGCTTGCTTTTACCCTAGCTTTTTTCTGATTGTTTATTAT
This sequence comes from Macaranga tanarius, assembly GCA_949673435.1. NCBI lineage: Eukaryota > Viridiplantae > Streptophyta > Magnoliopsida > Malpighiales > Euphorbiaceae > Macaranga > Macaranga tanarius. The sequence continues at coordinate 9,553 of CATIWO010386261.1, forward strand.
TAATTTTCTTCTTTTGATTTGCTGATGTTGACTCATCACTTTCAAATGGCAAAACAGCTACAGGGGCAGCAGGAACTGTGTTCCAGCGCTCCTTCAAAAAGGTCATGAACTTCTTAACCATTTCCCTACGGAACTCGAGCTCACGAGTGAAGAGATCAAAAATAAGAAAGGCAGCAACATACTTGAAAGGGACAAGAAGAAGAATGGTACCGGAAGCAAACAGCACGAAGGCAACCTCAGTTGTAATCTGACAAACAGTTCAAAATTGTGATGTTAGAAATTCATCCTGTGTAGAAAATGCTGAAAAACAAACTAACTCAAAATTTCAAAAGGCACAGCACAGAAAGAAATTTGTTCTCAAAATAACAGCTAAACAGCTGATTATTAACCCAGTGAATTAACCTAATGGAATACCCTCATCTAATAGTTCCCTGATGTGAGGAGACAACCACCCAGGAAATATGTGAATACCATGACATGTTCAGAAGCTTCAAGTTTTACCAATCTACAATGTCCCATTGTAGCTTAAAGAACATAATAGATGTCAAAAAATGTCAATATCCAAAGTCTGCAGTGGAAAGGACCATTTGCAAATGATCTTCCTTGAGAATCAGTGCTTTCAGAGTTTGAAACAGTGAGGAATTGCAAAGAACGAACAGGAGGAAGCAGAACAAGAAAAGAAGAAAGCTGTTGAATCTAAGTTGTGGATTCAACTAGTAGCTATCAACTATAAGACCCTTGCCACACGGTCTTCCAAATCATTTCATTGTCACAGTTCAGCTCCATAAGCTGGAATTCAAACTTTGCTAGAAGCTGAGGCTAGAACAGGGCAAATGATTCAAGCTGCCTTCCTCTTGCATCAACAGTTTGTAGGACAACGACATCGACGACAATTTCCAAAAGACGTCTTAATATTTGCATATTTTAACAATTTCTTTTCAAGAGGTACAACATACCTGAGGTTGACCAGCAAGAACAATTGTACGCATTTTTAAAAGGGTAACATTGAGACTCTGGAGATAATCTTCCACGTCACGCATGGCATCTTTTACTGCTATAATCTTTTGAATGGTGTTTGAAGGTGGTTGATCACGGATGGTCACTTTTCCAAAAGATCTTCCCAAGCGGCCTTGTTCTTTAAGCCCCTTTAATGTTAGCATCCCAGCTGCCAAAACCATCAACATCATAGGAAATACATACAGCAAAAAATTCCTGAAAAGAAGTCAATATAGCTCAGATTCCAGTAGTATTGTAGAACAAATAAATAAACTAAAAGTGAGCCTGCACAGAACAAAGTGCCATGCATGTATCAACTTTTTGTTCAGAAATATTCTCTAGTACAAAAATTCTAGTTTAATACAAGTCTTCAATTACATGACAATCACGTGCATTCAATAAAAGATTCAAAATTAGTTCACTAAAATTTGAAAAATATGCATCAAATGAGCAGAAGAATAGAAAAAATAATAATCATTATAGTATGACTGAGTGATCCACAACAGCTATGAATAGATCACAAAAACTTCTGAAAGGAAAGATTCTTTGTTGCTACTAAGGCAGGGAAAACAATTTTAGACATCATCGTGCAATTTCAGTTCATGTGATACTCACAAATTGATAGCATAGAGGATTTTACAAAACCAACGAATAACTGCTACATATCTCAGCATCAAGAAATTGAAGAATTATGCAAACTATCCTAAAACTGACAAGTTGATTAATCAAAACCCGACAAGTTAGCCTACAAAACTAACGTGGCAAAACATGATGTAATATGTGCAATCCTACTGTGCAAGTGTTAAAATTAGTCAAGAGTCATAATATGTTGTTGATCATCCAATTTACAAATAACCATAACTTCTGATGTAATATGTGCATGCCGACTGTGCAAATGTTAAAATTAGTCAAGAGTCATAATATGTTGTTGATCATCCAATTTACAAATAACCATAACTTCTGACAATATGTGAGGATAATTATATCAATGATGCTTTCTTGATTCTAAAGCTGTCTGTAAGTAATTCTCTTGAGCAATAACTACCTGAAAACAATTGAATATGCAAATGCAAGAAAAGAAATGGTCAAAAGTGGCTCCTCCCAACGTCTCAGTTTTTCAAAATTCCTGGCAATAGTAGCTAGGGGAAGCATCAGTTCCTGCAAGGAAGAACACAAAATCTGTTCAACAGCTGTCATCTAAAAACTGAAAAAAAAAAATGAACACTTTCCATACATCTAAAAAGTTGATTATTCAACAGTTATCTAAGAAAAATAAGGAATGCAACAAATCATCAAACTTCAAAAATTATTTTAAAAAACTTAATTCACCATGTAAATTAACAGAAATAGAAATGTAATCTTTATACTTCATTGCCATGCTAACTAATCTAGAAGAAGAAGAAGTTCAGGGAAGTATAAAATCATTCACTCCCAAAGGTTTCTTAACCAAGTGATACAAGCAGAAAACAATTAGCAAATTGGCACAAAGAGCCAAGAGGAAGCTAGTCAGAATAAAAAGATATAAAGAAAAAGAAATAAGCAGGCAAACCTTAAAAAGATCAATGTTACTTGGTATCCCTTGCAACATTGCAGCATCTATTGTTGCTCGAGTCTTCTCAACCACCCGGCATTTTTCTCTACATGTCATTGCTGCCCTCTCTACAAGAGTTACATCAGCCACAACAAGATTTTTACTCAATACAACCCCTTGCTTTACTGAAGAGTTCTTCCAGAAGTTAATGGAAGCATTGGACAACCAAGATGGAGACTTCATCCACTTCTGCAAGTATACACTGCCATCTATGTCAAATACATGATTACTAATCTCCAACTCATCAGAAAGCCTTCCTCCTTGTGCTGGTAGATACTCTGCCTCACTAGATTTTTTAACTAAAGAACCACTCCAGTAATTTACAGCAAGAGTTTGGTAAACAATGTCTCCATATGGTGCCTTCTGCAAACATGAGAACTGAACAAGTTTGATAGGATCATCTAGCAACTTACGCAAAAATTGAAGGGCCTGAAGTCTCGCAGTACTATTCATGGCACTGGTAATGGCCCTTTCCTTTCCTTTCTGGGCGCCATAGACTTGAAATGTTGACTGATCACCTTCTTTAGGTCCAAACTCACTTATGAACTTGTGCATGGAAATAACTTCACTGATAAATGCATGCCAGACATCTCGTCTTGAGTCAGAGCCCAAGTCAACAAATTCTAGCACCCATGTCTCTGATCTGAAGAAGAATTCATATTTTGGCAAGAAAATATACCGAAAGAAATTAAGAGGTTAGCTAAACGCGGAGCAAAGAGACAGTATGTAAGCAACCCAAAAACAAAAATGTAACAAGATGTGCTAAGTCTAGATGCATGGAAACATATGACCAGATCTTAGCATAATCATGATCACAATAACATAAACATTTTGGCTCTCATTAACATTCAGCTTTCTGCTTTGTGTGCTGATGTCATTACAAAGAACATGCACAAGCTGTGTTCCAGAAAAACCACGAACAAAATTTTCAAACATATTGTAGTCTAACTGTATTTGTGTTAATTTAATTGTGGAAAAAAAGAAATGCATGCACCTAAAATATGTGGTAAGCTAATTTGAGTTTATTTTCTGATCACAGACAATTTTGCTCTAAGTTAAGTGGTAAATACCATATTATGCATGGGCTAGTTTAGTTCAACAAATTCTTCAATTAAAAACCACTAATCTGCATTCTCTATTTGTCTCCCTCTAAACATTGATGATGCTGTTCCCTTGGTGTATTTTCTAATCCTAAATTCTTTAGAAATGCAAAATGAAATAAGTCATTTATCAATGCATTTAGTTCATGCAAGGAAAACAACTTCTATAATCCTTAAAAGTTACGGGGTCGGAAGGCTTACTCACTTAGGACCAGATGAAATAGATACTGCAGAGTCAAAGAGTACAGAACCCAAAGGTCCAACTTTTGTTTTCTCCACTTGTAATCCATCTCTAGTAAGATCAAACCTTCTAGCTTCTTTCTGCCCAAGCAGTCCAATTGCCTACAAGGCAGGTATGATTACAATAAGATAAATGACTAGAAAAGAAATAAATACAATAAATCACAAAGTGAAAAAATTCTCCACTAGCGCATAAGAGCTAATTTATCAGCTGCTTGAAAAATTTTAGAGTAAGGAAAACATAAACACATTGGCAATCAGGTAAGATTTTTTTCCAGGTATCATGTCACCTTTACCAGGTTCGCAATACATAAAGAAAACAAGAACTCATCATTTTAAGAATTTTGCTGCCTATCTAAAACAAAAATGACTAATCTCCAAATTTTGAAAGTTGCGAATGATAAATAACACATGCATAAATTAGTAGCTGCGAAGAAATCACAAATAAGGTGATCTATGTTTATGATCGAAACAGGAGGAATGCTAGAGCAAGTAAAGTAATGGAAGAAACAGAAAAGATGGAAAACCTAAATAATATTCATATTTACTTAAAATTGTGAACTACCTTCATATAATTACTTACTAAAATTAAGCACAGGAAAAAAAGCATCCAGCAAACTTCTGAAACTTAAGTTTCTACATTATTAAACAGTTCTGAAGTGCCAGTCTCACAGGTAGTAAAATCAAACTAATAATCAGAGCCCAGAAGACAAAGTTACCCTTTGTTTCATTCATGTAGATGATGTTTGGGCAGATCAACATAATAATACATTGATGTAACATAGACTTGAAAAAACAGTTAATACTTCCTTTTATTGAGAATTCTATAAATTCAGGATTTGGCCTCAAGTAAAACCCAAGCAATTATTGTAAGAACTAAGAAGAAGAGCTCATACAATGAGAAATTTATGTCAAAAATGGTATATTTTAAGTCAGATCCAAGCTTCATCATCTAGTCAAATTTCCATTTTCATATGGGGAAAGAGCTAATATGAATGCAAAAATGGTTATATTACGAAAATTACCATATGCAATATCCTGACAAAAAAAAAGTCATAAGGTCAAAAATAGGAGAACATCATGATCTGACACACTTTAAGTGGGATCAGGTTGTTTCTGCCCCTAACCATTTGTGCATGCTACTGCTTTTAAATTGCACCATACAAGTTTTTCTCAATCAGACAATTTTAAAATATCAAACAATTATAGTTTACCTGCAATAACACCAACCATTTGTTGCTTAAATGAGTTTATTTATCAATAAGAAATATCATCTGTGATTATGATGACTCAGTGGAAAACAAAAGATCACTATGTTATTCTCAAAACTCCAGTGAGCCTCTGAAATACTTGTAGCCTTTTAGTCACCGATTACATCAGGGATTTTCTACACACAAGCGACGCCAGACTCAACATGAAACAAATACTTGCTGAAGGAACAAGTACCTCAAAATAAAGTGCTTTATCAGTTAAAATAACTTTTCCTGGCCATGCCATGTTCTTTTCCCATTTTAGAACAGGACGCTTCCTGCTGGAACCAATGCATAAAACTTGCTCATTCAAAAGGTTAGGACATTCATGAGTCTGGTATGATCTCCGTCCTTCATGTACTCTACACCAAAAATCAGTAGGAATTGAGCTCTCTAGGATAACGAAATGGAAGAAAGATCGTACATCCATCAACGGTACATTGTGAAAGGAATGCAAAAGATTAAAATAAAAAGAAGAATGAGAAAGGAAGAAAAGAAAGGATTGAGTGCATGTGTGAAACTCCTCACTATTATCCCATCAGTATCTGAAATCTAGTAGAGGGAAGGAAAGACTTGAGACACAATTCAAACAATGTGATATGCATATAAATTGCAAGTACCAATATCTCAAATTGTAGCTTTTCAAATGATTAAAAGCCCTCCTACAGATAACATATAATTCATAATGATCAATAATCTCCTTCAGCATCTTACTTCATCTTTTTTTCAACGCCTTCCCTTCCAATTAGAATTATTCAGAGAGAGAAGAAAGTCATTTTTTTTTTCAGTTGAGCAATTAAATAGGTTTGAGCCATTACCCACTGTTACACATGTCAATTCACCTCATGGTCACAAAAGAAATTCATATCTAATGTTTTGTTGTGAAAATTATTAGAAGACCTCAAGAATATATGTAAATGAATATAAAGGATATCATGAATCTTACTTGAGAAGTTCATTAATATAAGTTAACCACGAGCCCAAAGAGATTCCTTCCTCATCTCCAGCAAGAGCCCTGAAAAGATTGTGTGCTGTAGAGTGATCAGCCACTCCAGAAATAGCAGGAGCAATGCGTACAAAAGCCTCTTCTCCTACAAGCTTTCCCTTCATTGCCAACAACAAATGAATTTATTTTTCTTTCCATCACTTTCATGGGCATTTGCACATACTGAAAGAGAAGATCCAAGTAGTAACTTTTATGCTGTAATCAGTTTTTCTTGTGATGGCTTTCAATCCAAACCACCATAGAAAAATTAGCAAACTACCATAGAGAAACTATTTATGCACCATCTCTCTTGGGGTCATGTGGCTAAAAGCTTTCAATTAACTGACCCCAATTAAACGAAATTAAGGCATTATTTGGATTAGCAAAAACTGTTGTTTGGCTTTAAATCCCCACTGTAGACTCAAAATTAGCCATGTTTCCAATATTGGTGGAATAATCTGTCCTTCGTTAACTTAAAGCTCTTCCACCCATGGACATGGCATCAATTTTGACCAAATACTTGACTAGAAAATTTCCGAGATATGGAAGAGCTTACTTAATTTCACAGATATTTCACACTGCATAAAATCATAACATTTAATCTAACAATAGCCCACAGTAGATTACATTGTTTAGCGGCAGTTTGATCCACTAAGTTAGCACATATAGCTTGAAACCAAAGCAGGCTCCCTTCCTGTCCTTATCCAAATTCAATAATGTGATCAAGCTGAATTTCAGTTACATCATTGTCCTCCAAAACTACTGTTGAGAAGACTTCAGTTTTCATTATGCAATTACTTGGCAAAAGCATCATAAAACAAAGATATGATTACACTACTCTTTATCTATTCCAGCAATGCAATAGAGCAGGATCTAATATATAGTTTCTACATATCAAAGGGTTAATGTCATATTCTTAGCTGTCCTCAATCAAGGCGTATGGATTGTTCCAAAGGCACCCATTTATGACTTTTCCTTTCTTCTAATAATGAATCATTTTGTTGGTTTACAATTAAATTAAGAAACCAAACCATCAACAATATGATAAAATATAAAATTTTTAATTCACTATACAAGTAGTATTCAATCAAAATTAAGAATCTAAAAAGGAAACCTGAAGAGAAGCTTTTTCCGACCCATCTTCTTTCTGGTATGGATTCTCCCATGCAAGCATTGTTATGAAGACAAGTTGCTGAAATGCCGGTTCCTGTATATATATCAAGATTCTCATAAAATGAAGCAAATAAATACTCTACATTTGCAAAAACTAACAAATATTCAAATAATAAGTTCAAGTACAGGATGATTATACTAAAAATGTTCAACAACAGCAAGCAGATCAACATATTTAGAAGGATGAAAGTGCATGTTAGTGACCAAAAAATCCAAACCTTTAGTCAAATTTAAAATTGTGGCTAATTCTTTTAATTCTATCAACTGTGAAAGTAAACTTGTGAGTTAAATGTCAATTATAAATGACTTTAGATGGAAAAATACCAAAACTAATAAATATATAACATGGTTTACAGCTTATTCCTAAAAATTGTATATTAGCATGTTTAAAGGAAAGGAGGGAAGAGAAGAGAAAAAAAAATATGTGGAAAGATAATTCAAATAAATAATGAAATATAATAATCAATTCCTTTTCAGCTTTAACACATGAATATATCATGTTATTATTTTAAATAAAATATATGTCAAACTAACAATTTCTCAATAGTAGCATTTTCCCTTCTAAGCTTGGCTATAATTGATACTAATGAAAAATGGCTGTGCATATGATTAAAAAAAGTAAAAGAACATGTACTCTTACAAGTGTAAAAACAATTTACTAATATTGAAGTCTACAGACCTTCAGGCATGGATGGATAGCAGAGCTATCCCTTGACAAGAACCTAAAGCAGCAATACTCCACCAAATTACGGGCATCATTATAAACAGGTTCAGCAACAAGTGCTTTAAATATCTTCTGCATCTTATAGCCAGTTAATCCATTCATCC
>CATIWO010386297.1:0-11754 GCA_949673435.1 Macaranga tanarius
GCTTTGGTGTGTTGCATAGCTTGCTTCCTTTCATGATCTTCTATCGAAAGACAGTTTAACTCTTCCATATGAGAATTGGGTAACATTTCTCAAGTTTGTATTTGGCTCAGGTCTTTTTGGTGACTGAGGTTGGGTGGCTCCTTCTATGATCCATTCTTCAAGTAAGGTTACATCTTTCCACTGAATGGTTCTGGGAATCACAGCATTAGATTTGGATAAATCTATTTGGAGGAGAATGATTTCGCCTTTTGGTGAGTGTTTGAGATGTTTGGTTGCAAAAGCAGAAACCATTGCTTTGTAATGAACTCTAAACATTAATGCAATTGGAATAGACCCTGAAAGCATTTTGTAGTTATGAGTTTTAATTTGTAAAATAATGCTCTTTAAAATATTTTTATCATTTAAAGAGACTGTTATGTTTGGATAGCAGCTAAAACTCACTAGTCCTTTGTTAAGACTGGTTTCCACCGTTCCTAACAAAGAATCAGAGAAGTTTACGAACCTAGCGTCCCTCAGGACTGCTAAGATCGAGGTATCTAGACCTTCCTTGGTAAGAGGTTTTATTCCTACCTGAACAAGGCCTATGTGTTTGTATTTTTATGAGTGTTCTTTGTGCTTTTGTAAAGATTTTGAAGAAAGTAATTGGATTTCTTCAAAAGGTTTGGAGATTTGTATGTCCCTTTCTTCTGTTTTGATTGTAAAATCATTTTTCAGGAAAGAGAGTTTCGAAGATTCGTAAATCTATTTTTTCTGAATTTTAGGAATTTTCCAGTCATCAATATATTTGGAAAAATCTTTGATAATCAGTTCATCAGAACTAACTACCCGTTTGGACTCTGTCGAGTCGGAAGTAGAAGAGTTTGAGAAAGATTGATTTCTACAGAAAATATTTTCTAAATTCATTTTGAAAATTAAAACATTAAAACTTTGAATTGATCAGGAAAATGGCCACAAGCTTTACTGCCCTACAGCACAACCTGGCAAACGGGACTAACTACTTCACCAATACCTCTCACTGATCAATCCAGGAGCTCTACTATTATTCACCCCCAAACATGAATTTTGAAAAGTTTAAAGCAGAAAACAGCCTAACTTGGCTTTGATACTAGGAGGAGACAGGATTCGAAAACAAGATAGTTTGAAATGAAGAATGAAGCAGAAAATAGCCTAACTTGGCTTTGATACCAGGAGGAGACAGGATTCGAAAACAAGATAGTTTGAAATGAAGAATGCATATATATTTTATACTTAAAATTTAAAAATATTTGATCATTTAATAAATAAATAGTGAAAAATTCATAAAATATATTTGATTAAAAAAAATAATTTTATGTTATTATTGAGCATAATAAACTATTGAAATAAATAAATATATCTAAAAATATTATAATGATACTTTACTTTAAATCAATTATAAATGATATGAAACTTTTCTCATGACTGATCAGAATAAGTTAACAATATATAGAAAAATAATTTATATTTAATAAATCTACAAGATAAAGAAAACATACATTAGTTAATTGAAGATAATAAAAGATAAAATATGTGTTAGATTAATATATTGTACAAAAATATTAAAATGATATGGAAATTATTTTCAAAACCAATTACAAATAGATAACATTATAGCGTTATAATAAATTAAAAATAAATTATTAGTCAGTTATAAAATGTATATTCTAGTAGATAAATAATAATTTTATTAAATAAATACATTTTTAAACATGTAAACAATAACGAATTACGTGCAACACGTGTGTTTAAATAAGGCCTAATAAAATAGAGAGAAATAAAAAAAACGATAACCATGTTACATATGGTATATATAAACATAAAAATATAAAGGTAAAGATAAACATAATGAAAGAAATAAGATGAAATGATAAAATAAAGAGAGAAATAGAAAATCACTATTTTTATTTCTAATATTTTGATAATTTTGAATAAAAGTTAACTGTGATTAATTATAAATTTTATGTTAAAAATTTGACACATGTTAGATTTGTGATATGTAGTTATAATCTTATCTTAAGTGAAGAATTAGGTCTATCAAAAATTTTATACTAAGATATATATCTTATATTATTTTCTAGGGCGCTGATCGCGCGAGATTTGTCTTTTCCCCCAAATTTACTCTTTTGCCCTTATTTTATTAATAATAAAAAATTATATAATAATTAAAAAATATATATTTTAATTATTTAATTAAATAAATTGATAAAATGTAAAAGCTAAAAAATAACTTGGTGAACCCGTCGTATCATAATTTATAAACTCATATAATATAATTTATTTATTTATTTATTTTTATAATATAAAAATTATATAATAATAAAATATATATATTTTAATTATTTAATTAAATAAATTGACTAAATTTCAAACCTAAAAAAGAATTGGCTGGTGAACCGGTCGTGTCATAATTTACAAACTCATGAATTATATATATATATATATTATTATATAAAAATAGCAGGGGGCAAAAGTGTATTTTTGCCCTCCTGCGCCACATGGCCAGGCGTCGCGTTTCTAATACTTTCTCAAAAAAAAGTGTTAAATGGAAAAGAAAAAGAAACCAATAAACAATTGATCATTTTCTCTCTACTTGCGAGTTGCTACGTATAAATAGATGGAGCATGGTGTGGTTGCGAATGCCTTGTACCGGTAATTAGAAAGTAATGGCTTTCCATACGACTCTTCTTTTATCACCTGCTCTTGTCCCTTCAACCCGTCTCCCTCCTTTGTATCTGCATAAGAATGCTCCCCAGCCTGCCGTAAATGTCCACAAATCCATGCCTATTCGGTGCCTTTCTAGTAACACTCTTACTGCAGAAGATCCTGAATTGATAAGACGTTCCGCAAATTACCCCTTAAGTGTCTGGGATTATGATCATCTCTTGCAGTCACTTGCCAATGACCACTTTGTACTAGTTACTTCACTTGTACTGTTTGATTAACGCACTAACAATATAACTGAACTTGAACATTTGTATTTGCAGGAGGATAAAGATATGAGGCTGCAGGTTGCGATACTGAAAGAAGAAGTGAAAAAGCGTCTTATGAATAGAGAGTTGGAGCCACTGGCTAAGCATGAGCTTATTGATGCAGTTCAAAGACTAGGTTTGAAGTACCATTTTGAGACGGAGATCAAGAATGCTCTAAACATTTTGCATTCAAATGGCAGTGATGGATGGCTTCATGATTGCGACAATGATCTTCATGCTGTTGCCCTCCAATTTAGGCTATTTAGACAACATGGATATGTTGTGTCCAAAGGTACGTGACCTTAGTTTCAGGCTTTATTATTTTTCTTTTTTCTTTTGACAAAACTCGGTATAATAAATCAAGGAAGTGGAGGTAGATCCTCCATTACGCAGAGAAAAACAAGATGAGACTTCCTCCATTAAGATATTTTCATTCTGAAGAAGTGCCCATGTAGCTAGGGCATAAGCTACTATATTGCCTTTTCTAGGTACATAATGAAACTAGGAAAGTGATGGGTGTCGCAACGCAAATTTTTTTGTCAAAAATGTCCCCCATGATACGGGGGCATTTAATTTTGTTGTTTTGATTTGAGGAAAAAGGTAAGTGCACGGGTTGCGATGGCACTGTTTGCATCGCAACCCGCGACACTTACCTTTTTTCATGAAACTAATAGATTTAAAACCATAAGAAAATTGAAAAATATTATCATACAGCAAACTATTAACAGCATTTCCAGGCACCCGATTGTTGAAAATGGAAGAATTATAATCAAAATAAATTTTTTTCTCATACGTTTATTAATAAATTCTTTTATTTTACATTACTAAAATTAGTTGTTTCTAATAAAATAGTTACTAAATAAGAAATTTTAGTATATTAATACATTATTTCTTTTCATAAATTATAAATGTTGCCTACAATTTAAGATAGATAAATTAAAAAATAATTTTATTGAAATAAAAATATATACTAGAAGAATAAAACTAATAAAAAAAAAGAAATTTGAATTATAGTGTATTAGTCACTTTGCTGGGGGAAGAAAAACAATTATTCCCTCGTTTTCATTTTTGGGTATGGAGGAAGTACCTCCATAAAATCTACTAGAAAAGGACAAGTGCGTATAGAAATCATAGTAACACTACTGCTGGTATTAATGGGACCCATTATTTGTTTTAAGCAAATCTTTTTATTTAAGATTAGGATATTGCCATTGCAATTATTTTTGACAAAAATGCCCCCATGATACAGGGATATTTAATATTTTTTTTTTGGTATGGAAAAATGGTAAGTGCACGGGTCCATTATATTTTTTAATTGTTTTGCGAAGTCTCAGTTAGCGACATGGAACTTTTTCCTTAAGATTATACTCTTCCTTCTATAATTCATATTTAAGCATCCACTTACTTTTCTTTTACTTTTAATATTTTATCTACCGTATATATATATATATTAATAATGTTTAACATGACACCAGGGAAGAAAAAGCAAAAGTTCAAACTTCTTTGAGGGCTCTCCCTTATTTGCTATCACTATTATGTTCCTATATGAAAAAAGCAAGAATCATAAATATTAACGTCAAATATTTTCTTTCACATATCAAGAAATCTTTATGTTGTGATTACTTCAAATTTTAACAGGAATGTAACAGTCATGGCAGCTAAAGTAATATCCCTAATTATTATTTTTTTGTAGATGTGTTCGAAAGGTTCAAAAATGAGAAAGGTGAATTCAAGGAATCACTTTGCAAGGATGTGCAAGGGCTGTTGAGTATGTATGAGGCTTCCTTCTTTGGGTTTGAAGGTGAAAATATTATGGATGAAGCCAAGGCCTTCAGTGGTAGACATTTGAAAAACCTGAAAGCACCCATATCTGCAAGGTTGTCCAGAAAAGTGGAGCATGCTTTAGATATGCCAGTCCATTGGAGGTTGACAAGGATAGAAGCTAGATGGTTCATTGATATTTATAAGCAAGAGCAGCACTTCAATCCAGCTTTACTCCAACTTGCTAAATTAGATTACAACATGGTGCAAGCTATTCACCGAAACGAAGTTCACAAACTGACAAGGTATTTGCTTAGCTGCATATACGATTAATTAATTGCAATTCTTAGGAGAAATATCTAACTCCAGAGTGTTGTAAATTTTCAGGTGGTGGGTTGACCTGGGCTTACACAAGATGACCTTTGCCCGAGACAGGCTAGTAGAGCACTACTTTTGGATATGTGGGATGGTTTTTGAGCCGCAATTTGAACATTTCAGAGACATGGGTACAAAAATTATATGTCTAATAACAATAATAGATGACCTTTATGATGTCTACGGTTCGTTGGAAGAATTGGAGCTTTTCACGGATTTTGTTGACAGGTTTGGCTTCAAATTTTCTTTCTTATGCTTACTATTTATTATATGAGTCGGAATATTTTTTTTTACTATTTTGCCGTTTGAACTATTTCTTTAATAATTAAATCTTTGAATTAGTAAAAAATTTGTAATCGAATATTTTTAACGTTTATAGATTAAAGTATTTAGGATAAATGCACATATGGTATCTAAACTTTTTTACTTTTTTTATTTTAGTGTTTCAACAATTTTTTTTTACAATTAGGTGTCTGAATCTGCCAAAAATTTTTAAAAGGGTGTTTCTACCAGATTTTACTGGTTAAAGTACCAATGTATCCTATTCTAAATAATAAATTGACTTAAATACTCTTCTTTTATATTAAACTTTATTTTCTTGTTTATTTTGTTCACCGTTGGATCTCGCCAATACAGCCCCCTATAGTTTTTGTTACCGAGATATTGTTTTTTCATTGTTCCCAGGGATTTTTTTGAATAATTTTTATTTATCAAACTAAACTAGAAAAATTATATATTTTTAATTTATTAATTATAGTGGTTGAATTTAATTTTCTATTCATTATTTCAGTCATTCTAAATTTTTATTAACAAAAAAATAATTTATTTTAATTATAATAAATAAAATTTTATTTATATTTTATTTCAGTTAAATTGTATTTTTCTTTTCACTCTTTCAAATTTAATATTTATATTATATTTTATTTTTCTATAATAATATTTCAATTTTATTTTTATTTTACTTTATTTTAATAATATTCAGTATATTTTTTCAAATATATTATATATGAGTGAAAAAAATTAAACTAAAATAAAAAATTAAAATCTAATATAAAAAGGGCATTTAAGTCAATTTATTATGCTTTAACCGCTATAATATAATATTCAACATATTTAGTTTTAAATGCCCTTTTTTATATTAGATTTTAATTTCTTATTTTTTCAATTTAATTTTTTCACTCATATATTAATTCTGAAAAAAAGTACTGAATATTATTAAAATAAAATAAAAAATGAAATTGAAATACTATTATAAAAAATAAAAATATTAAAATGAAAAGAGTGAAAAGAAAAATACAAATTAACTAAATTAAAAATAAATAAAATTTTATTTATCATAATTAAAAATATAAAAAATATTTTTTTAGTGAATAAAAATTTAGTTTGACTAAAATCATGAATAAAAAATTAAATTCAGCCACTGTAATTAGTAAGCTAAAAATAAAAAATAATATTTATTTTTTTTAATTTTGTTTAATAAATAAAACATACTTTTTTTATTTTTTGATAATTTTCAAAACAATTATTAGAATAAAAAAGAAAATAAAGTTTAATATAAAAGATGGATATTTAAGTTAATTTACCGTTTAGAATATGACATATAGCCATTTTAACCTGTAAAACCTGTTAGAGACACCATTTTACAAATTTTTAACAGGTTCTGACAGCTAATTGTAAAAAAAATTTGTTCAAACATCAAAATAGCAAAAGTGAAAAAGTTCAGACACTATTTATATATTTTTTCCAAGTATTTATGTAGCAAATTTTAAATATAAATTTACTTAAGTACCCTCATTTAATATTATACTTCATTTCTTTTTTACTCTAATTATTAATTTAATGTATTATTAAGAATTAAAAATTGTTAGTTTTGTTCATTTAATTAAACTTAAAAATAAAAGTTTTGTTTATTTAATTAAACTTAAAAATAAATTTTATTTTTATTTTTATTTTTATTTTTTGTTTTATTAAATATAATGGTTGAATTTAATTTTTTTATTTCATTTTAGTTAAGTTAAACCCTTCTTTTTATTTTAAACGCTTCTTTTTATTCATTGGAAAAAACGTCAAAGAATTTTTTTATTTTTTTTGTCATAGTAATTAAATTTTTACTTACTTTAATTTATTTTACTTTTTCACTTTTATTTAATCAACTGAAATTAAAAAGAATTTAAATATTATTTTTTATCTTATTTTTTACTTTTAATAATAATGGTTCAATTTTTACATTTATTTTAATTTAATTGAATAACATTTAATAATTTTTTCTTTTGAAAATTAATATAATAAATGAAAGAAAAAAATATTTTTTTAAATTGAAAAAATAAAAAATATAATATAATATAAAAAAAGGATATTTAAGTCAATTTAGTATTTAAAAATAAGAGTTCAAAATAAGATATAAAAATATTTTAACATGTAAAATCTGTTAGAAACACAATTTGAGAAAATTATTTGTGGATTCAAACACTTAACTGTAAAAAAACTTAGTTCAAATATCAAAATAGCAAGAATAAAAAAGTAGAGATACTATTTATACATTTCTCCTTATTATATTTGACATGCCTGGAAATCATTCTTTCTATTGAATTCCTAGGTGGGATGTCACTGAAATTGACAAGCTTCCTGAGCCGATTAGAACAATCTTCCTGGCCATGTACAATACAAGCAATGAAATCGGCTACTCGGTCATAAGAGAGAAAGGCTTCAATATTATTCCACACCTAAGCAAAACGGTATTTAATTCTCATATTAATTGAATAACCTACAGATAATTATATTTTAACTTTAGACAATCCTTTTTTGTATTTGCAGTGGGCGAAGCTCTGTAAGGCATATCTTGTAGAGGCAAAGTGGTATCATAAGGGATACAAACCAACATTAGAGGAGTATCTTGACAATGCAGTTGTTTCCGTAGCTGCACCCCTTATGCTATCCAGTTGCTACTTCCTTACGGCTGATAAAATTACAACAGAGGCATTAGAATACATAGATAAATTTCCAACCATTATGCGCTGCTCCTCTTTGATTCTTCGCCTCACTGATGATTTGGGAACTTCATCGGTATGTCTGATTATTTAGCTTTTGTTCATCATACTGTACAAACTTTTTTTTTTTTTTTTTAAGATAGAGCAGGCAATCAGCAATGTGCATCCCCACACTTAGACTGTCCATGATTAATATATGTTTAAATAGGTTAAGCGAATTTAACCAGTTTAAATATAATTTTATTGGTATTTGAAATGGATGGATCCGTTTATGACAAAACTCATTTATATTAAACCTAAACTTTTTTAACTTCATGTCATATTGTGTCACAAATTATCAGCCCTATCTATATTGACATATTTTGCAAAGCCATATACATAGTTTTATTCCTAAATTTTAGATGATTAACCTTGACATCTCTATGTTTTTATTATTTTTTAATTCAAGTTTTAAAATTTTATTTTGAATCTATTCATTCCCTATAATATGTCAAACTAATTTTTTTTTCAAAGTACATTAATATGTTACTTGAACTAAAAAAAAAAAGTTTAATAGGAGAATATAATATAATTTCGAAAGAAAAATTTTTCTAATTTTTTTTTTCATTTTTGACTTTATTTTTGTTAATTTAAAGCTTATTTCAACAATTCATGTGTCTATAAAACATTTGAAATTAAGTGCTTCTCGATTATGGTATTACATAAGTTCAATAGAATTGAAAATAAAAATTTAGGGATGAAATAAGTTTAAAATAAAAATTTAGAAGTGTTATAAAAACAATAAAAATTAAGAAATGTTATAGAATAATCATGTAAAGTTTAGAGATGAAATTATGCTTTTCACCTATTCTCGAGCTCTCATGATTCTTACTTTTCTTTTGTTTTTATTTTTGTTTTTTTAATCTTATGATTAGGATGAATTAGCAAGAGGGGATACTCTAAAATCAATTCAATGCTATATGAATGATACTGGAGTTTCAGAAGAGGTTTCGCGTGAGCACATTAATGATTTAGTGCATGAGGTATGGAAGAAAATGAACATGGCAATGCTCGGTGACCATCCTTTTTCAGAACCTTTTATACATGCCAATCCAAATCTCGGACGGACAGCACAGTTCTTTTACCATTATGGAGATGGGCATGGTTTTCCAGGCAATGAAACCAAGGAAAATCTTGTGCCCTTTCTGTTACAACCTTTTCCAGTGAAACAGGGATTAAATTGATGAGTCAATGGATTGATGATATTGAGTTAATTGTTTTACTACTTGAATGGGTTTTCTTCTTGTTATATCAGTGTATGAACTACAAATTACTATTGTAAGTTTATGGTTCTTTGTATTGGCTATTATTTGTTTGATATTTCTATTGTCTATTTTCTAGAAGAAAATAACTTATCCTTGACAATTCAAGGACAAAATGCTCATGGATAGAAAACCCTAACCGATATAAGAAGACTGAACAAGAGAGCCAGCCACTAAGCTATTGCTATTGCTGCTATTGAGTGATTATCAAATGATTTATAAAATTAGTTTGATCTCAAAAAATAACTATAAAAGATTATATTTTATAGGAATAATATTTTAATATTATTCAGGTCTCACACTAATATGAAAATTATAATGTTTTTGATATGGAAATGTTTCTATATTATTATTAAATACAAGTATGAATCGTACAGTATATATAGATTACAAGAAAACTAACTATTAAGAGATAGCTATACAATAACTAATAAAATGATAAACTCCCCAAAACCATGTGATCCATCAAGATAAGATAAGAAAACAGAAAACTGTTGTTTTACCAAAGTATATCATCTATCACCCCCATGCAAGTCCTTGACCCGTTGAAGTAGAATAAGAGACCGAAGGGCTTGAAACTATTTAAGAGGCAATGACTTGGTAAAAAGATCAGCAAAGTGATCTTTGGTGGATAAGAAACGAACCTGTAAAGCACCATTTGCAACTTGTTCACGAACAAAGTGATAATCCAATTTAATATGCTTGGTTCGCACATGGAAAACAAGATTAGAGGATAAATAAATCTCCCTAATATTGTCACACCATAATGTTGAAGTGTGAATAGGAAAACCAAGTTCAGTCATTAAAGATTTAATCCATAGAAATTCAGAGGTGGCATTAGCTATAGCTTTGTATTCACTCTCTGTAGATGATCGAGCTATCGTTGGTTATTTCTTAGCTAACCAAGACACCAAACAAGATCCCAAGAAAATACCATAACCACTTGTAGATCATCTATCATCTAGATCACCGCCCCAATCACTATCCGCATAGCATTGCACCTTGAGAGAAAAGTTAGAGGAAAATTGAATGCTATAGTCAAGAGTACCTTTGAGATATCGCAAAAAGCGTTTCAATGCCTTCCAATGCAAATCAGTCGGAGAATGCATTAATTGAAAAAATTTATTAACACAAAAGGCAATGTCCGGTTTAGTGATAGTAACATATTGTAAGGCTCTAACCAACTGCCGATATTGAACATTAAAAGAAGATTGAGTACCCGAATGTTTGGAAAGAGTAGAAGAAACTGGCATTGGCGTGTGACAAGAGTTGGAATCAGCTAGACCTGCCTTGTGTAATAAATCTTTTACATATTTAGTTTGAGACAATAAGAGAGAAGTAGATGTACGATGAACTTCAATGCCAAAAAAATAGTAAAGTGGGCCAAGTTCTTTTACATGAAACTCTCTGTGTAAAGCATTTGTAATTTATTGAAGCAATTCAGAGGAAGAGCCGATGAGAATAATATCATCTACATAAACTAGAATGTAAATGATTTTGTGACCATTCCGATAAAGAAAGAGAGATGAGTCAGCTTTGGATGCATGAAAACCCTGTGTTGCAAGAAAAGCTGCCAAACGTGAAATTAAACTAAGCCCGAGGTGCCTGCTTCAAACCGTATAATAAGCGATTGAGTTTGCAAATATGATGGGGGTGGGTTTTGTCAATAAAGCCAACAGGTTGGTCCATATATATTATTTCTTACAAATGTCCATGAAGAAAAGCGTTGGAGATATCTAGTTGGTGCATGGATAGGCCAGTTGTGCATATGAGCAAGTGCAAGAATAATAAGGACAGTAGTAGCCTTGATGATGGGACTAAAGGTTTCTTTATAATCAACTCCTTCTTGCTGAGTAAAACCCTTAGCAACCAAACGTGCTTTATAGCGATCAATGCTCCTATCGGGCTTCCTTTTTATCCTGTACACCCACTTATTTGAAATAATATTAGAATGCAAGGGCTTGGGAACCAAGTCCCAAGTGTTAGTGGATAATAGTACATTATCTCATCCTACATGGCATTTTGCCATTCCTGAAACTTACTAGCTTGGTTAAAAGTTGTAGGTTCATGTTCTAGAAAAATTTATTTTGGTGTATTTTTGGAGGAAAGATGTGCTTCACGTCTGGCCATAGTACCTGGGCATAAAATCATATTATAGGTACAAGTACTATGGTCAGCAGTGTCAGAGTTATTTGTGAAGGGAATGGAGATCAAAGCAACCAAATATGTGGAATTTTAAAAATTTTGGAAGCATGCAACACTTGCATCAAGTTTGAATCCATTCCATGCCACAAGATCCAAATCACATGCAATTTACATAACTAACAAATCATGCATCATGGA
>CATIWO010386314.1:0-35952 GCA_949673435.1 Macaranga tanarius
TAAATTAGAGCAAGCTTTTGTGAGGGTCACTTAAGAGGGACTTGCTTCTAATTAAATCTAGGCAAGAAAGGTGATTTGGTGAGAGCTTGGTGATTCAAGCTAGAGGCCATACACTTGGGTGGCTAGAGCATGTGATTCAAGAGATGAATCTTCCATACCAAAGTAGTAGATGCTTGTGGTCTTTATCAAACACTTGGAGTTTGTAAGTTACTTTCAAGTTGAACTTCAAAGTGTTTGTTGATATACATGCTTGTGTGTTTTATTTTAGCTATGTGTTAATTGCAAATTGGATCTTAGGGATTGGAATTCTTCATTTGATGAAGAACTATGCAAGTGAAATTTTTGAATTTCACCATTTTTGGCAAGTGCTTCCGCTGCGCCTTGTTGCATAGCACCATTCCAACATATCATGCAATCACACTTATTACATTCCCACAAAAATATACACTTACAACTTTTTGTGCTCCTCCTCTTCATCAAATTCTTATCTTGTTAGATCTTCTATGCTTCACTTTCTATAAAATAGAATACAAGGAAAATTCAAAACTCAAAACATACGAACATAAAAACAAAGCAAAAAGAAAAAGAAAACTTGGTTGAGCTCCCTAGAAGCGCTCTTTTAGGTCTATGAACTTAGACCATTATGATCTTCAGAGTGTTGAATTAGCCAAAAAGGCTAATTGGCAAAAGTTCTCCAATGTGCCTCTGTGGTAGATTTTTAGTCATTGCCTATTAACTTTGAACTTTCCTCCTTGAGTATTGCAAACTTCCACAGCTCCATAGGGGTATACATGGCTTACTATAAATGGTCCTAACCATATACACTTGAGCTTTCCTTGAAATAATCTGAGTTTGGAGTTGAATAGCAATACTTGGTCTCCTTCTTGAAAACTCTTTATCTTCACCATGGCATCATGCCATTTCTTTGTACGTTCTTTGTAAATTATGTAGTTTTCATATGCCAACTCTCTTATCTTTTCTAATTCACTCAATTGTAAGAGTCTATTTTCCGTGACTTTCTTGCAATCATAATTCAAAGCCTTGATTGCCCAGTAAGCCTTATGCTCAATTTTAATAGGAATATGACATGCTTTTCCACACACCAACCTATATGGAGACATTCCAATAGGTGTCTTATAAGCTATTCGATATGCCCACAAAGCATCATCCAACTTCTTTGCCCATTCTTTTCTCGACTTACTCACTGTTCTTTCAAGAATCCACTTAAACTCTCTATTACTTACTTCTACTTGTCCACTTGTCTGGGGATGGTATGGAGTGGCTATCTTATGTTTAACCCCATAACGAGCTAGCAATGCTTCCATATTTCTGTTACAGAAATGTGTTCCACCATCACTTATGATAGCTCGAGGCATTCCAAACCTAGCAAAGAGTTTGCTCATGAATTTACAAACTAATCTTGCATTATTTACTGCACAAGCTTGAGCTTCCACCCATTTGGACACATAATCTACATAAATAAGTATGTACTTGTTTCCATATGAAATAGGAAATGGCCCCATGAAATCTATGGCCCATACATTAAATATTTCTACCTTAAGAATTCCCGATTGGAGCATTTCATCCTTCTTTGAAATGTTGCCACTCCTTTGACATGCATCACAACCGAGTACACACTTTCTAGCATCATAAAGGAGAGTAAGCTAATAGAACCCTACTTCAAGAACTTTTACAGTAGTTCTTTGTGGACCAAAATGACCACCACTAACCATTCCGTGATAATGCTTTAAAATTGAAACGGTTTCTTCATCTTCTACACATCTTCTTATCAAACTATCATTGCATAGCTTCTAAAGATAAGGATAATCACACAAATAATACTTATAATCATGAATGAGTTTCTTCTTCTGTTGACCATTGAATTCTTCTAGAAATTTCCCATTGGATACAAAGTTAGCTACATCCGCAAACCATGGTGTATTTAAACTTTAAATTGCTAATAACATCTCATCTGGAAATAGCTCCTGGATAGGTTCTCCCTCCTCATTGTCTTCTTGCTCTAGCTCCAATCTTAAGAGATAATTAGCTACTACATTTTCTGATCCCTTATTGTCTTTAATTTCAATGTCGAACTCTTATAAAAGCAGCACCCATCGTATGAGCCTTGGCTTTAAGTCCTTTTTATTTAAGAGGTATTTCAACGCTGCATGATCTGTATACACAACAACTTTAGAACCAAGTAAATAAGATCAAAATTTATCAAAAGTAAAAATTACTGCTAGCATCTCCTTCTCAGTTATGGCATAGTTGAGTTGTGCATCATTAAAGGTTCGACTTGCATAATAGATGACATGAAGTTTATTCTCCTTCCTTTGGCCAAGTACAGCTCCTATTGCATGATCACTTGTATCACACATCAATTCGAATGGAAGATTCCAGTCGGGTGATACAACTATAGGGGCTGATATCAGTGATTCTTTCAACCTATCAAAAGTCAATTTACAGTCATTAGTAAAGTCAAAAGGAGAATCTTTCTCAAGTAATTTACAAAGAGGTTTAGAGATTTTTGAAAAATCCTAGATAAACCATCGATAGAATCTTGTATGGCCTAGGAACTTTGAATTCCTCTGATGTTTGTAGGGTATTGAAGCTTTTCAATGGTCTCCACTTTTGCTTTGTCCATTGCAATACCTTGTGCTAAAATTTTATGCCCAAGGACGATTCCTTCTTCTACCATAAAGTGGCACTTTTCCCAATTCAGCACCAAATTTATCTCTTCATATCGTGAAGGAACTTGCTCCAAATATCCTTCAAATGAGCTTCTATATACTGAGAAGTCATCCATGAATACATCCATAATTTCTTCCACCAAATCTGAGAATATGGCCATCATGCATCTTTGAAAGGCTACCGGAGCATTACACAATCCAAATGGCATCTTTCTATAAGCAAATGTGCCATAGGGACATGTGAATGTCATTTTTTCTTGATCTTCTGGAGTTATTGCTACCTGATTGTAGCCCGAATAAATATCTAAGAAATAGTAGAAGGCATGTCCTACTATCCTCTCCAACATTTGATCAATAAATGGTAGTGGGAAGTGGTCCTTTCTAGTAGCTGAATTCAGCTTCCTATAGTCAATGCACACTCTCCATCCAGTCACTACTCTTGTAGAGATCTGCTTACCTTCTTCATTTCCACCACAGTCATTCCTCTTTTCTTTGGTACATACTGGATAAGGCTTACCTATGAACTGTCTGAGATTGGGTATATAATTTATGCATCTAATAGCTTGACCACCTCTTTCTTCACCACTTATTGTATGTTTGGATTTAGACTCCTTTGACTTTCAATGGTTGGCTTAAATCCATCTTCCATTAGAATTTTGTGCATGTAATAAGATGGACTTATCCCTTTTATATCCAAAATTTGCCAACCAATTGCTCTTATTCTCCTCTTGAGCATCCTTACAAGCAAGTTTTCTTAGTTTTGGATGAGCTTAGAAGATACAATCACAGGTAAAGTTTGGTTTTCTCTAAGAGAAGTATACCTCAAATGTTGAGGTAAAGGCTTTAAATCTACTTTTGGTAGTTTTATGCTTGATGGTGGTGTAGGTTCAGTGTTTGGTAATTAAATTTGGGAAAAATGAGTTTGGTGTTTAAGGTAATCCTCATCTTGGGGGTTTTGTACCTGCATACACTTCTCAATATACTCCAATTCATCACTCTTTGCTAACCTCCTTCGTTGGACTTCAATCACACATTCATCCAAAATATCAACTCTAACGCACAAATCACTTTCAGAAGAATGTTTCATACCTTGATAGATGTTGAACTTACAACTTTCTTCACCTACTCTTAGAGTCAAAGTTCCATTATATACATCAATGATTGCCTTGGCAGTGTAGAGGAAAGGCATACTAAGGATCAACAGGACGTCTTCATCTTCCTCAAAGTTAAGCACGACAAAGTCCACTGGAAAAATGAATTTTCCAGCCCTTGCAAGCACATCTTCCACTATTCCTTCTAGTTCTTTTACTGCTCTATCTGCCAGTTGTAGATGAATATTTATTGGTTTTGCTTCTTCAAGTCCCAACTTTTTATAAATAGACAAAGGCATAAGATTTATAGAAGCACCTGAATCATACAAAAATTTTTAAAATGATAAATTTCCAACAAAACATGGAATAGTAAGACTCCCTGGTTGCTTCCGTTTTAAAGGAAGTTTATTAGAAATGATTGCACTGCACTCCTTTATAAGTGTGACTGTCTCGAACTCCTATAACTTCTTTTTTTTAGAAATCAACTCCTTTAAGAACTTTGCATACTTTGGCATCTGAGCTAGACATTCCACAAAAGGCATGTTGATGTGGAGAGTCTTGAATCTTTCTAAGAATTTTGCAAATTACTAATTATGCTCCTTTTTCTTCAACTTTTGCGGGTATGGTACTGGAGGTTCATAAGCCCGAATTGGTGATGACTTTGCCTTTTCTTTGTTCTTCTCCTTCACTTCTAGTTCTTTTGGTGCCTCGACACTTTCATCATCATGTTCTTTCTCCCCTTCATTCTTCTTTTCTTCATACTCCATTGTTGCTTTAGGGGTTTAAATCTCTGTACCGCTTCTCAAGGTGATAGCCTTCACTTGATCTTTTGGATTCTTTTCTGTATTGTTCAGTAATGCACTTTGATTCCTTGTTGATAAAGAATTTGCTAGCTGCCCCATTTGCACTTCTAGGTTATGAATAGAAGAAGAATGATTTCGGATCATTTGCTCCATTCTCTTTTGAGCTTTATCTTTCTGGCTCATCTTTAATGACATCACATCCATGAATTTCTCCATCTTGCTCTCCATTGAACTTCCAGAGGATGACCCTTTGTCTTATTGAAATTGAAGTTGAGGTTGTTGTACATTTTGACCTCCAAGTCTTGGTGGTGCTTGTGGTCTCCACTGGTTGTTTCCTTGATTGCTTCAAGAGAAATTTGGATGATTCCTCCAGCTTGGATTGTAGGCATTGCTATAGGCTTAGTTTTAAGGTCCTTTGAAGTTGCCAATATAGTTGACACCCTCTGTAGTCATCCCTTGCATCATTTGACATTCTATGGTAGGATGACCTCCTTGACATAGTTCACATGAGGAAGACAATGTAAATACTACATTCACTTTCACTTTCTCCATTCTTTTTGTTAGAGCATCAAGCTTTGCGTTCAACATGGTAAAATTGTCCACTTCTATGGCTCCAGCTTTCTTTGTAATGGTCCTTTCATTAGACCACAAACTTTGTATATTGGCCATTTCTTCAAAGAGATCCAAGGCATCTTCTGGTGTCTTTGACATGATAGTACCTCTAGCTACTATATCAATGTTGACTCTAACCGCATGATTGACTCCTTTGTAGAATGATTGCACCAAATCCCATGTGGGAATCAATTAAGGTGGACACTACTTCTGAAGGTCTTTGAATCTTTCCCAACACTCATAGAATGTTTCATCATCTCTTTGAAAGAAAGAATTAATCTCATTTCTGATCCTCAACACCTTTGCAGGTAGCAAGTATTTGTTGAAAAAGGATGTATAAAGCTCTTGCCAAGTGTTGATGGAGTTGGATGGCAAACTTGTAAACTATCTCTTTGCTCTGCCCATAAGAGAAAATGGAAAGAGAATCAACCAGGTTACATCAGGCTGTACTCCATTCATCTTGAAGGTAGAACAATACTCAAAGAATCTAGACATATGACTAAATGGATCCTCATGTGGTAGCCCATTGAAAGGTGAATTTTGGATCATTTAGATCATTGTCGGCTTGATTTCAAAGTTGTTTGCTGCTACTGCCGGCCTTACAATTAGTGTCTGATCACCTTGTACATTAGGACTCACAAAATCTCGCATGGTTCTTTGACCATTCTGAGGATTTTGAAAAACTTATTGTCTCGGTGGGTCATTCCTTGTGTCATCTCCTAAGTCCATTTTGCTTGGTGATTGTTGTGATATGATTGTTTTTTTTTTCACGAACTGTCTTCTTTAGCTCTAAATCAAGAGGTATCAACTCAAGTCCTTGTTTGCTTGCACTTCGTGTGATGTGCATCAAACAACACAAATTCCTGCAATACCATAATTAGAACCAAAATTGAAAATAAGATCTAAATCAAGCAACATAATTTTTTTAACAATATCAATTCTTTGCCAATCCCCGGCAACGGCGCCAAAAACTTGATGTATGTCAATCTGTAAGTGCACAGAATGATATCAAGTAGTAATAAAGATATCGTCCCACAGAGATTATGAATTGAATAATGAAATACTAGCTATGTTCATTTGTTTAGACACCGAAATAAAATTTAGATTCTATAAAAACTGAAACTAAAACAAATTAAAGGAAAATTCAAATTCAAACAAATATTAAAGCTAGGGTTCTTATTATCAATTGGACCATTTCAAAGGATTGATTAACCAACTAGATTTAACTATTTCTAATTCATTTTGAAGGGATCTTAGAAACCATAGGTTTTCCTCTCAGATAAACCTATAGTTAACTGAGATTAATTAACACTAAGTTTACGGTTCTCACCAACCTAATGCCTTTTAAATCCAATTTTAAACATAACCTTTAAGAAATATTAATCTACTTAATTATCTCTCAACTAACTAAGTAATCAATAGGTCATTGCCTAATCCTACAAAACCTATCTCTCGATTAAGCCTATAATGTCAATTCAATCTTAGGGTGATCAATCCTAAAACGACATTAAGCCCAATAACAACCAATGAATTAGATATAGCAACCTAACAAAAATTGCAATAAGCACATTGGTCAATTCAGAATAAGAACCCTAGAAAGGATCTAACTACTCATGTTAAGAATAAAAGAAAATAAGCAAAAAATGAAAACCATTCTGATCATAATAACAATTAAATAAAAGAGTGATACAAGAAAAACCCCCTTCCAAATGATGTAAGGAAGCCTTGCTCTTCTAACTTCAAGTCAAGTATCTCCTCTACTAAGCAAAACAAAATGAAAATGTATTCTGAAAAATTAGGAGAGTAGAGAACCAAAAACTCAAACTAAGAACTATGAACTCCCCTTCATGAAAAACAGATGGTTATATTTAAAAGACCTAGTTTCCTAATGAAAAAGGTTATTTAAACTCTCCCAAACTCTATCTAAACATAGGCTTAAAAGATGAGCTTTTATCTATCCAAAGTCTATCTTAAAATCTACTTTTGATTGGCTACCACATCATCATGCATGAGTACGCAACAATTAGACATGGCCATGCATCAAAATAACTCTAAAATCTTAGAATCAAGTATGGCCGTGCACATGGGCGTGTGCTCTGTAATTAGTTCTTCTTTAATTCAGGCATGGGTAAGTGCATGGGCATGCAACTCGACACATGGGCATGCACATGACCATGTGCCCTAATGTGTGGATAACCTTCCAACTTTAAACTTCAATCTTATCTTTATCTTTAAGCACTATCTCCATCTCCTCATAAATGCATTCTACAACTAAAAACTAAACAAAAATTACCTATTTAACATAAAAGCACCTAAATTAAAATAAAATAACAAAACTAACTAAATTAACTAAAAACTAACTAAACAATGAATTTCTAAACTTAATATACAATAAAATAGAGTGCTCAACACATACATATTTCACACTCATCAACATGTTCCCAAGGTGTAACAAGCATAAGGCATAAGAAAATTTTTCAAATACATTTGTTATATACATAATTAAGTTTATACAAAGTACAAAGCATTATGTAAGTATACAAAAATAACAATATGATTTCTTTACAAAATCCATACTCCCCAAAATGGTACATGCTCATGAGGATGAAGATGTCGACATTAAGCTTGCCATTGACCCACCTGAGCTCACGATGAAGACACACCTCAAGCTCACTATCAACATGCACCACAAGCTAGTCTAACTATTTGAGTCATGAAAACCACAATTTGTAAAGAAATGAGCTTGCAACTCAATAAGAAATTATTAATATAAATAAACATATAATACTTCTCAAGAACTAATTGATCTAATATAATGAAAAAAATTAAAAGTAAACTACATAGCTAATTTCTGCCATAGACCAAACTGGCGAGCGCTAATGTCTGCTCATAGACTGCCTCACTAGCAAGGGTCAGACACTGGCGAGTGCTAGTATCTGCTCACAGACTGTTCTTTCTATAATTCTGCATGTCTGGCGAGTGCCAGTGTCTACTCACAGACAACCCGACTGGCAAGCATCAGTAGATTGGCAAGTGTCGGTATCTGTTACAGTCAAAAGTTTCTTATTCGACACACCCATCATTCAATTTAATAAAGCATTCACAATCATTCTAACAATTTACAAGCATAAGTCAATATCATCAAACTCAATTGTTGGTGTCACAATTTAATTAAATCACACTATTTCAAACAATCTATAAATCACATTTCTCACCAAACCCACATTCAATCCTCATTCAGCATATTTATATATAATCATGATGCAATAATGTATATTTATACAAGTTAGTTATCCGGCCGAAATTATCATCACACGTTTCATACACAAAACACACGTTTGCTTTATTACTCACATATTTCATATTTTTCATATACAAGTGGCCATTCCTGAGATTCTCTGCCTAGCTTATTCTTAGATTTCACACGTTTACATTTCTCACACTAGTGGCCAAATCTGAGACTCTCTGCCCAGCTCAGTTTCAATTTTATATTCAGTGGAGGCTTTCTGCCCAGCTCAGTCTCCACTATCGCACATAAACCTAACATTTCTTATATGAATCACAATGCATATGAATTTCACCATCTCTCAATATATCATATATAACCATACCACATCAAGTGGCTTGCATAACATATGTGCCAATATTCACAATTCATCACAACACATTCTCAACCAACCATTCAATATTCTTACAACCAATACATATATATATATATATATATATATATATATATATATATATACATATATTATTCTTGCCACAGATAATGGCATACACAACCCAAACACAGTCAAATAATATAATTGCATGAGAATCACTATATATAGGTATTATATTAACAATTACTTACTAAAAAGCTTCAACTCCTTCTCAAGGAAAAGCTCCCCCTATTGAGTAGAGTCTCCGCTACCTCTATCAACTCCTATATATAATTGTATACCAATTCCAATAATTAAACATTACAATTCACTCTAAATTTACAAAGTGCAATTAAATACTCAAAGTTCAATATGACATAAAGATGTACAAACAAGTCCAATAACCTCCAAATTTCTACTGAAGCTAGGGTTAAGAGTCATCTTCCAATTCCAATTAGAATTACTCAATTCAGACAATTATGGAATTAATTATAGATTTTAGAATCCATTCGAGCAAAATAGGGCACTAACTGTGAGGAGTAAAATATCTGGCCCTAAGAGACAAGCTTAACAGCAAAATTAGTCCAAGCTCAAAACACAAACGTTATAGAAGACTCTCTGAAGTTTCCAGCAAGTCTAATCGTGTTCAAATCAGAGCTCTATAGCTCAAGTTAAAGCAAGAACAATGGGACTAAAAAAACAGAGGAACAGGACCCGAAATTTTTAAAATTAAAACTTAACTAAATTCAATCCAAAAACATAAATAAAACTTACCAATTAATCTCCAATTGAATAAAAGACCCTCTAATGCCTCCCACAGCTATTGATTGATCACTTGAATAAGATCACGAACTCTCCAAAAATCATTCAAGAATTCACTCTCTTCTTCCTTCCAATTCTCTACACCAACATACACCAACACACATACGTATACACACTCATACAAGCCATCAATCAAAAGCCTCCATTTGTACCTATAAAGTCTCCTCCCCATTAAATTCATATTTATCACTAAAATAATAATACTAATAATAATAATAATAATCTTAATAATTATAACTAAATATCTCCACAATTACCCCCTCAACTTCTTAATGAAATGACATAAATTCACAATAACCCAAAACTTTCTAATGTGACAATTAACTCTAAACTTACTTTTCAATTTGGTCCTTCTTTACACTTATGCACATATCTAACTTAAAAGGAGGTCCACTTATATACTGTGCATAACATGCAAGACATATGTCATAAATATGTATGCTAAAAGGGTGGGTGTTATATTGAGACCCAACATTGAAACTGTGTACTGGTTATTAGGGGAAATGTTGCCCAATTGTTCCCTTGTCTTAATGGCATTTTTTGCTTAATTTGAAATTATTTCCATATTGTGGGAATGCCCAAGTGAAATGTTGCTTTGTTAAATGCTTGACATTACATGCCATTTCACCAAGTGCACCCATTTGTGCATTTTACAAATAGGCCCAAAATTATTTTAGAAATTAATGCCAAAATGATTTCTTGCTTAATAGTGTCTTTTTCCATAAGAAGTTTGGCCTATCCCAAAAATTATTTAATGAAATTGTTTTGTTTTGGCCAAAATTTAATATGAATGTATTCATAGCCGATTTTCATATCATTTCACTTTCAATCAGCTCAATCATTTGCATTTAGCCATTACCCCTCACAATATTCTTCTTGAACATCATTTTCTGTATTACTTTAAGGAAAAATATTATTTTTTCATTATTTAGCATAATATGCCAAATATAAACCTTAACTCCTTAAAACCCTGGGGTAATAAGTATATGAATGTACCTTTTCATTGACAAGGCCTCTTTGACTCATTACCTCCTTATTTCCCCTGTAAATTTTACCTGTTGTATTAATTATGCACTTTTGTACTTTTGGACCATATGCTTAATTATGTACTTTCCTTCAGGCATTTTCTTAGGAAAACTTGGTGAAATAGCTTTTTTACACCTTTCTGGCTCATTACCCCTATATTTCCCCTGCAAATATTACACTTTTGCACTCTGGTCTGAACGCTTGGGGGAAATGTCCTTTTGTTTTAATGAATCCTAGGGAAATGGCTCCTTTATGTCTTGTTTCATCAACTCATTGTTAGTTCATCAAGAATTTAGGCTACATATTACTTTTTAGCTTATTTTAGCCAACACATTCTTGATTTCCCCAAGGACAACTTTTCCCTCTTGTATGTTCATGTAGCCTTTATTGATTTGATAAAAAGCTTTAATACTCACTGTTCACATCAAATTTCACACTATAGCCATGCATTTTCTGCATCGAAATAACCAATTTTTTGTAGAAATACTGCTGAAATTTTACAAAATTACAGCATTCTTAACTTGAAAATTAATAAACTTCACACAAAAACAAATAAACACTAACACACCAAAATTTAGCAAAACTAAATTTTATTTATTTATAATGGCTATCAAGCTAACTTACACACCCAAAAATAAAATTTGCCACTACATGTACTAAGTGGTAATCTTCTGGCCTAAGGCTAGTTACTCTTCTTTTTTATTTTCCTTTCATTTCCCACACAGTGGGAAATATTTCAGCACCACCTCCATTGCTTAGCATTTTAGTACAGTCCTATGCAACACAACTATTCTCTAAACCTCCTGTTATGACTTTTGCCCACTGATTATTTAAAATTTTAGTAATATATTCCTCAGCCTCCTATATCATAAGGTCCTCTTTCTTTGGCCTAAATTTGGTTTTAGCCTCAAGTTGGACCTTTTTTTCATTTTGTCTCTTTTAGTGCTCCACTCTACGCCACTACTTATTTAGTAGAACAGGTGGGGGCATCATAAATCTTGGTTGCTTCCTATTGAATTTTGGTGATGGCCTCCTATCTTCCTTTCTCGACATAGGTTTGTAGTTATTTCTCAATATAGCAGGTGCATGAGGCTTTTTCTCTGGTGCTGAGAACTTCTTATGAGGGACTGGTCTCCAATAGCTTATGAACCTGTTAGAATTCACATTGGAAGGCTGAACCACCTTCTCTTTTTTTCTAATTTTGTTATTCAAATTCATATTGATAGGATCAATTAATACCACTAGAGCCTCCTTTTCTACTTTTATGTTTGCTTCCACCTTTGGGGGTTGAGGAGAAGGTACACAGTCATCCTTCCCTTGGGGAATTTATATAGGACCCTGATGAAATGACATTTGGCCTTGAGGAATCTGCACTTGGCCATTAGAAATTGCTATTTAATTAGGTAGAATGTTTCCCCCCGAGTCTTGAACATAGTTTTAGAATTTGGTGGTTGACCTTGAGAAACTTATAAATTACCTTGGTGAAATGTTATCTGACCTTAGGGTAATAGTATCTACCTTTGCTGAACATTGCCCCCTGGGTCCTTTTCTTATTGAACATCCTCATGTTTGTGAATTTCAAGCTCAGAACTTGGATTTTCCTTGTTACCACCAAGAACAAGATCTCCATCATTAGGCTTAATAGGAGACGAATGTCTGGATTCTTCATGGGGTTGAACCATCACCTTTAAAGACACTTTAGAACTCCCTTGCTTCAGATAGGCTTCATTCATCTTGGTAAATGAAGTTATTATCTCCTACAAACTTTAGTTAACAACACGAAATTTTTTTAAAAAAGCACTATTCATCTATGCTATCAAATATTGGAGCTACTTCATTTCTTCTAACAAGATGGTTTAGGCATTAGTGCCCTCAACAGTAGTTGCAGTAGTATTAGAATTTTAGCTTGAATAGCCAAAAGCTGGTGCCTCAGTCCAAGTTTGATCCTGAGGCACCCAACATCTATAAGCTTATTGCATTTGAGCACCTAATTACAGGCGTATTGGTCGGATTACCAACCTAGAAAATTTATTCTCCATTTTCAAAGCTAAATATTTCATTGGAATAGGTCCCACCGAGCATGCTAAAAAATTGTTGGCGTAATTTTTATTAGACCAGATTTGAGCGTGTTAAGGGAGACTAATTTTTCAAATGAATTCTGACTTCTTCAGATGAGTTATGGGTTCCCAAGTGCCTTTACCATAATTTACTTGAGTTCCAACGTGTTTTGGAATTTGTAGCAGTAGTAAATGATGAATAGTAAAATAACAATTGTAGAAAACAATATTTCTATTGGGGGTAATGTTTAATAAGCTTGGAGAAATGACAAACATGAATTAAAATTTAGCAAAAGAAAAACAAGACTGCTAAGGAAAATATAAAAATTGCTAAAAGCTGTAGAAAATGACTATTAACTTTCTTGAGCTAATGATTTTGACTGTTGATGAATTTTGAAATGATTGGTTAATTGATGATTGTTGATTGTGTATGTTCCTTCCCCTTTTATAATCCATTAACTTCGTTTAGAAGTTCAGCCTCCTTCAATTTTTCAATAATTTTCCACCCATAAATTTTATAACCTCCATGGCTTTCTAAGCTACAGCCAATAGTCCCTCCATTAACTGTTCTAAAATTTTCTTCCTTCTTCACCAAGTTTTCAATTTTAGAGAAAATTCTAGATGATCCATGCATATTCATCAGTTCAATTTTTTATTTCTCCAATAACTTCTAGAAGATTTACGTGCTCTTTAGCTTGTAAGTTTTAATTCCCCCAAACTCTTCATGTAACATGAATTTTTTCCTCCAAGCACAAAATCTACAAATTTTGTGAGTTGGACTTTTTATGTATTAATATGCCAAAAATTTATATTTGGGCTTAAAAACTTTGACATATATGCTAAGATTTGATTTTTTTTAAAAAAATGGGCTAAAATTACATCAAGTTGCAAATGTTTAATTTTTTTAAACTAATAGGATATATATATATATATATATATATATATATATATATATATATATATATATATATATATATATATATATATATAGCATGTGAATTTAATATCATGTCAACACTTTTTTATTTAATTTTGATTAATTATAAATTGAAATACTTTCATGGTTTGGAAAACGGTGACTTTAAATGTAGTTTTGGTGCAATTAATCAGCTCAAAAAGATAAAAATCAACAACCAATTGTGCTATAAAATAACAATACGAGAATCATGACAAAGATCGGTGATATTGTATAATTATTTTCTAACAAAGTTTGCTAGTAGTGTCTATATTTTTTAGCTGATTAATTGCATCAAACTTGCATTCAAAGTCACCATTTTTCAAAATATAGCCTCAATTTTGGTTACTTATTTTTTTTCTTCTTTTTTTAACTAAGTTTTTATTAAATTTGTACTTCACAATTTTGTTGTATTGAAAATGTATATAACTATAATATTATAAAAGTGCATTGTTATTATATATTGTTGTGAAAGCATATTTGTGATGTTGTTGGCGGTATAAGGTGGATTATTTAGGAGTTTTTTTTATTTGCATATTTATTAATAAATTAAAATTTTGGCCTTTGTACAAGGTCTAGCAGAGCATAGTTACATATGAAACTTTAACAAAATTTTATTATAAATTTCTAATGAATTTCATTTACGATACTTGTAATGTTTAGTTATATTGAAACGTCATCTTCTATTTTTATCGTTTGTATTAATACCACCACAGCCACCGGTGATGATGTTCATTCCCTTGTGACTCCTCCTTGTACACAACCAACATAGCCTTCTCAGCCTCCATCTTTTCAGCCCTCTTGGCCTGCTATCACTCATCTCCCTCAGTTGATAGCCTCTAAAGCCTCTACAGTGTCGTAACACACTACGATCTGGACACCTATCATTGTCAGTGGTGATAAGTAAATAAAAATAATCAATTTTTTTTTGAAAATATAATATTGATAAATGTTAATTTCTATGATATAACTACTATGACATGATTTGTTTTATTAGTAAGTGCTCTCTAAATAGTCACTCTATGATTATGTATATTACACAAGGGATGCATAGGCAGTATGATCAGAATAGGTACACTCAGAGTGATGTACCCATTTCATTCAAGAACTTCTACTAGCAGGAGTTTAAGAACTAATTTTGCAAATGTGTATTATTGGCATGAGCCTAATGAGAGACAGATCTACTATTTGTGGTAGTCTGTCTATGGAACTCAGTACAACAAAATATTATACAATTAGAGAAAGGGGGTTAGGCAAAACAAAGTTCAACAAGATATTTGGAATAAGTGGTAGGCTATTGACAGATGCCCAAGTGATAACAGAAGTCTGCTAAGACCAAAGCCAACATGAAACATATTGGTGGCTCCCGCAGTATAGTGACCATGTTAGAGCATTAGTAATACATTTTATTATTTTTATGATTTTATTTTGTGAATATCTTGTATAATTTGATTATATATACACTAAAATTAAATGTGTTAAGAATATTCTTCCAAAATAAAGAGTTAGAGTGGGAGTCCACACTTTGAGAGATTTTTAAGAGCACCCATAGGAAAAAGAATGGGACCTTTATTGATAACTGACAATAAAAGCTGAATGTAAGTTAATAATAAATTCAATATCATATTATGTTTTAATAATTTTATTAAAAATGAGATAACATTTTCTTGTTATTGGTTACATCATAAAATTACGGAGATGGTTAAGGCTGCATCACAATATACTGATGATGGATCGTAGCCACCTATAATCAACATGACAAGTCTCTATCTAGAGGCTTTAGGTGGTAAGAAGAAGTGGCACATAAATGAGCTTGGATCACATGCTTTTTCTCTCCATCCCAGCTCTATTGGCAACTTTGGCACATCAACTCCTTCCGCTTCTGCACCATCTGAGGATTGTGTACATTAGCTAGTTCAATAGTCGCTGCTGAAGAAGCTAATTTAGATGCTTCGACGCAACTAAGAGCATAAGAGAGAGCAGAGAAAGCTCGAAGTTAAATGTGTACGAGTCTCGAGACAAATCAACTCTTTAGCAGGAGCAGAAGGCTATGCGCCGGATGCAGCGAGAATGGAGGGCGATGTTGGCATGCATGCAGGCTGAACTTTTGATCGATGTATCATCATCTTCTAGAACTTATATTAATAATTCAATGGACGACAATTCTCCTCCTACTGATCCACTTGCTCCATGATATTTCTAGTGGTTTTGTATTATTTTTTTTTGAATTTGTTTTACTTCTATTGATTAACATGAACATACATATTTATATTATATGTATATTTAATTGTTCATATATTTTTCAATTTAATATTTATTTTGATTTGATTTATAATATGTAGTTTTATTTTCATAATTTATAATATAAAATTTGTATATTAAAAAAAATCAAATTATACATTTTTAAAAATTATTTTTTTCCTTTAGTGACAGATTTAGTCATTACTAATGTCACAACATTTTTTATTTATTAGAAAAATTTAGCAACGTATTAGATACTCTATCACTATTTGGTTGCTAATTAACGATCACCTACAAATGCAATTAAGATGGAAAATTAGCAACGAAAAGTATTATGTCGCTAATTTTTACGTTGTTGATTCATTGCTAATTCCTTTAGTGACCCTCTTTTTTACAAGATAAAATCCGTCATTAATCTGTCACAAGCGCTAAGTAGTGACAAATTTTGTCGTCACTAATCTTCTTATTTTTTGTATTGAAATTATCAAAAATTGCAAACACTTGAATTTTTTCTATCAATATACTTTTATAAATTGTATAATATGAAAGTATATTTTGACATTTTCTACATGCCACATTAAGATCTTTATTTAATTTTGACCAAAAGGTTATTTATTTTATATATTTTCTAAAAATATTATCAAATTTATTTATTAGTTTAAATAATTTTTTATTAGTCAATTATTAAAATTAAAATTTTCTTTAATTTATAGAATCTAATTAATTTTTTTTAAAGGTCTAATGTGGTATAGTTTTAAAAGAAAAAGATCCTATTAAAAAAATATTGAGGTTCAATATAGACTTCAACTCAAATTTGATATAAAGATATAAAAAAAATGTAAATTTGACAATGGTGAACTGCTTTGCAACCTGTTAGACTTTCCGTAAGAGGTTTTCACATAAGAGAAAATATGCCTAAGACCCCTAAGATTAAAGGGCAAAATAATAATTTAACTATATTAATTTTTAATATTAGTTGATTTAATAACCTCAGCCTGTGAGGAGACCAATGTGAAAAATCCTAGTTGAACCAATGTAAAAAAACCCAAATCATCTATTTTCCTTTTTTTTTTTTTTATCCTCTTTGTCTCTTCATCAAAAGTTTTATCTGCTCAGCAGTGGGCCCTTATTGGGCTATTTGTAAAAAAAATCCAAACCTTTGTGACTATTTGCAATTTAATTCCAAGCTTTTAGTTTTTGCAATAATGTCTCAATTTTAATTTTTTTTGCAATTTTAACACATTTCCAATTTTGGTCAAAATTGATTTCAAAAAAGCTGACTAGGCAGTGAGGTGTCATGCCAGCTAGGGTCGGTTCGGTTCGGTTTAAACTGAACTGAATTATTTCGGTTCCGTTATTTTTTCTTTTTTTAACTTTCTTTTCACTTTTTTTATTTTAAAATTATTTTATTTATGTAATTTTATAATTTTATAACAAGATTTATAAGATATATTCTATGAGTTCGGTTTATAATCATTTTTTATGAATATACTATATAATCATTTTTATTATTTTTATTTATAAGTTTAGCATTTCATGCTCTACATTTATTTTTCAAATAAAAAATTTATATTTTCATTTAAAAAATTGGGTTTATAATTAATTATTTTAATTATATTTTTATTCATGGGCTTAGCATCTCTTACTCTGCATTCGGTTTGGTTTCAAGAAATAAAAATGTTAATTCAGTTTAAATTGAACCAAAATATGTCCAGTTTGGTTCAGTTTTTAGAGTAAAAAATATATTAAACCGAACCGAACCGAACTCATAGTATATTCTAAACTTTTATATATATTTATAGTTCGGTTTGATTGGTTTATTACTAATATTTTAAATTTTATTAATAATATTAGATTCTAAATACTTAAAACTCTTAATAAAATTATTTACTACCAAAAACATCCTAACAAAAAATATTTAAATATATTTTAGGGAATCGGTTTATTTAATTTTTTAAAAAATTAATAAATAAAATAAATATAAAAAAAATTGACATTAATATATCTTATAAATCTTATTAGAATATTGTAAAATTACATAAATAAAATAATTTTAAAATAAAAAAAAAGTAAAAAAGAAAAAATAACCGAACCGAAATAATTCGGTTCAACCAATATGGTTCGGTTTGGTTTAAACTGAAATAGGTTCAGTTTTAGATATTTTTAAACCGAACCGAACCGACCCTAGCTGGTATGACACCTCACTGCCTAGTCAGCATTTTTGAAATCAATTTTGACCAAAATTAGAAATGTGTTAAAATTGCAAAAACATTTTGAAATTGGGACATTATTGCAAAAATTAAAAGCTTGGGATTAGATTGCAAATATTCACAAAGGTTTGAATTTTTTTTACAAATAGGCCGCCCTTATTTGTCCCTTTCTATTTTTTTTACTTTCGATAATAAAGATCTTTAATCTATTTATATTTTTGTTTGAATTTTTGAATCTTCCTTTATGAAATTTTTAATGCTCTTTATGGAATTTTGATAAAATTTTTGCTGTTATTTTTACTATAGGACTCATTTAAATACCAAAAAATTAATTTACGACTTATCAAAGCCATTGAATGAAATATATATAACTCTAAGTTGCAAATTGAACGAGCTCCATCAGCGTAATTGAATAGTAATAACAAAAAATTTTATGATTTGAGTGAGATTTTAATTTGCTATTTTTAATTGTACCATTATATTTGTTGTTTTTTTATCAAGATATATTTTTAATTTTCAAGAAATGAAAGATTCATTTTTTCCCTTTAAAAAATTAGATGGTTTAATTAATTGAACAAAAAATTCAAATAACTTGATTACATAAATTTAGCATGCCCATTTAAGAAATAAAGTAAATATATAAAGGGCCTAAAAAATAATTTGGCCTAATTATTCTTTCTTTTGAGAAGCAGCGGCCTAACTAATTAAACAAAATTCATTCAACTTAAATATATAATTAAATTAATAAAAGCTAATTAAGTAATAAAGCAAACAAATGTACATAGTAAATTTATAATTTTGAAATAAAGAAAATTATTGAACAAATAAATATTATATAATTAATAAATTATTAATTTATAAAAAATAGTTATATATTCACGTATAACGTAAAGATCTATAAAGTTTATTTCTTAACTAATTAAAAATTTATAAATATATTTTTTAATGTATTTGAAAAGCCCTGGAGGGGAGTGAATAGGGCCAATATGTGGTTTAGAGGAAAATTAAAAAATTAAGAGGAAATTAGAAAGGGATTAGGCAAATGACTTAACCCACAAAATCAACAACAAGAACAAAGATAAGCATAAAAATAAGAACAAGAAAAGAAACAATCAACACAAGGATTTGTAGAGATTCGGATTATAACCAATCCTACATCCTCTACCTAATTTATCCCAAAGTTAGAATTTTTAATCACCCACACCAATCTTATTACCAAGAATGTGTACAATAAAGTGTTTTAAATTTCAACACTAACCTTATAATAACTTATGTTTTTCTTGGCTCAACACACACCAATCTCTAATGTGTTTTTCTAGGCTCAATACTAACCGTTTTCCAAGTGTTTTCAAGGCTCACACTTAAACCTTCCCATAAGTGTTTTCAAGGCTAACTCACAACCTTTACAATCAATGTGTTTTTACAAAGGCTCAACACTAACCCAAAGAGAAAGATCCTCACCACCCACTTCTTCAACCCCAAAAAATGAGTAAATGAAAGAATCATATCTCTAACACTCACCCAACTCTCATAAGAATGGTAGATACAAACTCAACAAGAGTTTGTTTATAATCAAAGAGTATACAAAGAAAATATGTTAAAGAATCAAAGCTTAGTTTAATGATTTTCCACAATCAATTTGCTCCACCAACTCTCTGCCTTCTAAAATGAAGTTCTAAACCTTATATTCATAGTTGAAGGATGAAAAACTAGTTGTTAGGAACTTCCAAGAACATCTAAAATCACTTCCATCTTCATTTAATTCAATTTTAGCTTTTTTGTAGGAAAGCTGCTCCTCACGGTCGTGACCTACTCCTCATGATCGTGAGGGAAGAAAATATAACCATTGGAGGTGAAATTTACATGTTGGAAGCCTATCACGATCGTGATCTACCCCTCATGATCGTGACCACCCACCTCACAATTGTGAGGAGCAGATTGTGAGAGGCTCAGGTCTTTCGCCTTGTTTCCCTTGTGCAAGCCAGCTCTCCTTATGGTCGCTGCTCACAATCGTGACATGATCGTGAGTGGCAGTCAACTCTGGTCAAACTTGCATATTTTAACTCTAATTGATTCCATATGAGTTATGATCATCCATGTGACTTTAAGGGACATTAGGAGGGACCTTTGAGGAGTGAAATAAAGCTTTAATTCAACTTCTAATGCTTGTTTTATCAATTGATGAAATCTAACTTATAATCACACTTAAAAAAATATGTTAGTAACACAAAATTAATTGTTAAAATCAAAACAGGAGTTGATTTGAGATTGATCAACATAATGATCATGCAAAGGGACAACAATCTCCCCTTTTTTGACTTTGACAATCAAGTTTTGAATGATAATTAAAAATCACTAAGTGCATGTATGTGGATTTATTTTACAATACTCCCCCTCAATTATATACCAAAGGGTTTTGAAATTTGTCCCCCTTAATATATGCTAAGGTGAGCTAAACATACCAAAAATCATTCATTCAAAATAAATAATTAGTATCTCCTCCTTTTTGGCATTTTATTTATACTTCAAATATAATTATTATCATTCAAAATGCTGAATGC
This sequence comes from Macaranga tanarius, assembly GCA_949673435.1. Taxonomy (NCBI): domain Eukaryota; kingdom Viridiplantae; phylum Streptophyta; class Magnoliopsida; order Malpighiales; family Euphorbiaceae; genus Macaranga; species Macaranga tanarius. Next base: position 20,710 of record CATIWO010386314.1, read on the forward strand.
CAAAATTCTCTCCCCCTCTGTCATGTCATTCAAAAATGCCAAAATTTTCTCCCCCTTTGTTAAAGTAAAAAATGGAGGAAATTAAAAGAGAAGGATACCAATTGAAAGACAAAAACCAAATGCAATAGAATGTGTGATACCAAATGAACATCAAATAAATGATAAGGATACCAATTAAAAAGTAAGTAAACCAAGTGAAAAAGACGTTGAAAATAATGAGAAAATGGAATGCTAAAAAAGTATGCAATTTTTGAGAATCATTTTGATTATACAAAGGTTCAAATTCTTTTTAGACAAATTGTTGTTTGTATATTGATTAATAAATTAAATAAATTACTTTCATAAAATCATAAAGAAATGGTTTAAAATGTAATAACTAATGATGTAAGATTACAAGCTTGAATTTAAACAAGTAATAACTCAGCAAAAAACATATAAACACAATCAATTCAAACAAAAACATCATAAGATCAATCAACCTTTTGAACTCAAACTTTAATTGGTCTAGGTTGGTTAGTCTCATGATAATCCAAAGGTAATAGTTGTAAGTGTAATCTCCTATAATAGCACACATTGCTAGTATTTCATAATTTTATACAATAAAAGCATCTAACATTAGTAAATCTATTGTGCCTCTTAGTATGAAAGTGTTGCACATATCTCCTACTATGAAAGTGAGTTCTAAAGTGTGCATATGCCATGCATTCACAAGTGTGCATATGCCATGCATTCACAAGTGTGCACATTGTGGTGTGGTGTTACATGCTTAGGTGTGTACTTTTTTATGTACATGAAAGCATGCTTAGGTTGAGGTCTTTTGGCTTGTTCTTTAGACCTTTAAGCCATAGGGGGAAAAGTCTTAAAAGACTTGGCTCTAAGCAAATGAGACTCTTTAGCCAATGTGGCTTCGGTTTTAGCACTACCACTAGGAGCATGTGATGAATCATGGTTAGCTTTCACAAATATATTATGAGAGGATGATGATGATGATGCTCCATGTTCATATCCAATACCATAAGTATTGCCATGAAATTTTTGAGAAGTCAAAAAAGCATCTAGAGTTTCCTTTCCTTTATGAAACTTAGAAATAGAATTTTTTTAGCTCTAAAACTTATTTAGAAAGATTTTCATTCTCTTCTTTAGTCTTAGTAAATTGACATTTCAAAGATGTAGAAGCTTTCAAATCACTAAAGAGTTGTTTATTTAAGGAGGTCACTTTGGAAAATTTTTTTTAAAAATCCTCAAATTCTTTTGATATTTTTCAAAGCTCTAATTTGTAAAACTTTTTCTTTGAAACTAAATTTTTACATTTCAAAATAACGTTTGCTTAACATAGAGCTCTCATCATCATCGCAATAATCATAATCATTATAATCATCGCAAGAATAGTGAGAAGTGGAGGGCACCTCATTGTTGTCCTCTTGAGCTATAAATCAAAGGTTGGTAGCTTTTTGTTGCTCCTCCTCTACCTTAGATTCAGAGGAGTCATCCCAAGTAGCTTTAAAAGCTTTTCTTCTCTCATTTGCTCCCTTATTCTTGTGCTTGAGCTTGGGACATTCATCTTTAATGTGACCGGGCCTCTTGCATTTGAAGCATATGATTTTTTTTATTTCTTGGAGCCACCTCTCTTGAATTCTTTATGCTTGCTTAAGTTCTTCCTTTTTAAGTATTCCATGAAGCTTCTCGTGAGTGATGCGATCTTATCAACATCTTTACTTAAATCTTCAAGGTCATCTTCATCATTTGAGTCTTGTGATGCTTTGAATGTAAGGCTTTTCTTCTTTGCCTTGTTGTTCCTATTCCCTTTACCTCAAAGTAAGCTCATGAGTAAGAAGCTTACCAAAAAAGATGTTGATTGAAAGCTTAGAGAGGCCATGAGATTCTTCAATTGAAGTTACTCTTGATTCCCAATCTTTCTTGGGTAGCACTCTCAAGATTTTTGTATTTACCTCTTCTTTTGAATAATGCTTGCCTAATTTTCTCAAAGTTTTCAATAGGGCATTCAATCAATTTGTTATTTTGGTGATGGATTCTTAAGGCTTCATCTTGAAAAGTTCATACTCATAGACACGGAGTTGAACTTTCTTGGATCTAACTTGGATGTCGCTTTCAAAATAATTCTATAAGATCTCCCACATCTCCTTGGCCGAAATGCAATATTGAATTTTTCCTCTTTCCTCTCTTGACATGGAAGCTATAATAACCGACATAGCTCTTTTGTTCTTGTAGTTCTCCTCTTTTTCTTCTTGAGACCACTCATTTCTTTCCTTTAAAACTTAAATGCCTTCTACTATCTTTATAGGAGAGTTCTAACCCCAAAACACCTCAAAAGTGTGCACAGCCGTGCCAAATGCATTTACTAACCCCAAAACACCTCAAAAGTATACACAAACACCAAAAACTCATTTTTGGGTGTAACATATGCAATCAATCACAAATTCAAACATTCATAATCATATCCTCAAGTCATCAATAGGATTCTCACATATTAAGATTCATTCTCACACATAAGATTAAAGAACACATATTAACACATCATTCGGTATCCTCATCACCCACTCATATATATATATGCATATATGAATAAATACACAGACTTACAATCATTACTTCACATTCTCCCAATCATCAATCCTTGAATAGAAGAATACACACTTATGATCACACAAACACTTGTACTCATATTTCACAAATTCATATCTTACATTCACAACATTTCATTTAGTATCCAGTTTCACAAACAATGGATCATATATATCCTCATATATGCACTTACAATCAATACTTCCTACGTTTACAATTATACTCCTATTTTATAATTCCCCATCCCACATCACTTAATATTACTAATATAGTATCATGTGCCTTGCCAATGGACACATAGCCAATCGACTAAATATCATTTAATCTTATCGACGGTCACTTAGCCAATCGACATAATTAATATTTAATATTGTCAACGGACACTTAGCTAATTGACATAATTAACTTTTCATATTGTCGATGGTCACTTAGCCAATTGATATATTCATATTTCACATAGTTGATGGTCATAAATCCAATCGACATATTCACATTTCACATAGTCGATGGTCACAAAGCTAATCGACATATTCACATTTCACATAGTTGATGGTCACAAAGCCAATCAGCATATTCACATTTTATATATTTCTGCACAAACATAACATCATTTATATCCTATAAACCAACTTTAAGTTCATAATATATACCACTCACAACCACAATTCCAATACTATCACATTTCAACATTATATTAATTTTACACCATTTTCAATAAACATAGTGAATCCCCATTCACCATTCTCAACACAATATATTTCCATCAACCATTCAATATCAATACAATATTCTCACAACAACAACAATATATATATATATATATATATATATATATATATATGTATCATTTCTTGCCACATTAAATGGCTTACACAATTCACATAGGAATATAATTCACATTTAAATATGAAAATCAACATATATATACATTATATTAATAATTACTTACCAAAAGCTTTCAACTCCTTCTAGAAGAAAAGCTCTCCTAGTGATTGGTGTCTCCTCTATCCTTTTCACTCCCTACACATAATCATACATCAATTCACAAAGCAAACATGACACTTGCACTTAAATGCAACTAGGTGTAACTCCATGCTCTAGGTTCAATGCATCCCAATATTGCCCACATAAGTCCACTGACCATGAAACTTTAACTGAAGTGAGTAATATGAGTCTACTACTAATTCCAATTAGAATTACTTAATTCGGACATGTACAATATTATTTATGAATTTTTGACTAAAATCGTGCAAAACAGGGTGAATAGACTAAACAAGAACATGTCAAACCTTAATAGACTATATTAACCATAAATTTAGCTCAGGCTCAAAACATAAAAGTTGTAAAGGTCTCTTTGAAGTTTTCAAAGCATCCGACTGTGATCAAATTAGAGTTCTACAATTCAAATTATAGTAAAAATACTAGGACTGATGCAACATAAAAACAGAACACGAATTTGTAACAATTACAACTCAACTTCAATTAACCAAAAATACATGCACAGCTTACTAAATAATGCTCCAATGGCTTATAGACCTTCTAAAGCTTCACAAAATAATTGTTAGATAAGTAAAAAAATATAAAAATCTCCCAAAGCTAATCAAGATCACTCTCTTCTTCCTATAAAAAGTTTTTCTACACATACATACACATATATACACACATAACATCTCCACCAATCATAATTCATACCTTAGGTATCTTCCTTCATAAATGCTAATTTATTATTTAAATAAAATAATACTAATACTCTTAATAAATATACATAAATATCACCACAATATCTCTTCACCCCCTTAATGAAATAGAATTATTACATAATAATCCACAACTTCCTATTATGACAAATTAGACCCAACTTTCTTTATAATTTAGTTCATCTCTACAATAAATAATCATTTACAAACTTGAATTAAGTTCACTATCTATTATGTGCAATATGCAATAATTGAGGACAGAACAAATATTCTAAAAAGGCGGGTGTTACATTTCTTCCCTCCTTAAAGAAAATTTTATCCCCGAAATTAACTACTCACCGCATAACAATACTTCTTGAACTTAATCCTTCTTTATTCTAATTGCCTAAGCTCTCATGATATCTTCGATTCTGCATTATATGTTCCTATTATTAGACTCGAATCTCTATCCAGCATACCCAATGATAATATCTCATACCATTTCACGCTTTATAACATCATACGCCCAAATGTATACAATAATATAAATACAATATTCAACATTATTCCTTTCCATCTCTGCTTTGATACCGGTGACAGGCACAATTTTCCAGTAGAGCTTGACACTATGCTTTCACATAACAACCTCTTCTATGATTCTTTTCATTATCAGCCAGTAATTGAAAAACTTAAGACCCCACTGTTATTCCAATTCAACACCTTTTGATAAATATGTACTTAATCTTTTGATACTCATTAACATAACAATAATTTCTTGTATAATTATAGTCTTCAAATCCTTAATGGTTACACCATGTTAGCTAATTTGGAATCATAAGATGAGATATTCGCTTCATAAGATCATAATTTCATCACTATCTAATATAGCGATCACGCACATATTCTGTTCCTAGTCCTAAAACCTTAACATAACTCATTAAATTTTTATCCCCAATCAATAATATAAACAAAAGAATAGTAGTTGTTGTTTTTCTTTGCTTTCCAAATCTTCATTGACTAGTCTCAGTTTACTACTTTAATAATTATGCCCAAAAGATAACACATTTTTTCACCCCCCAACTCATTTTATCTGACATAATATACAACTATATTTTTCGTAAGTTGTTCAACATGTCTTTGTTAATTTAATAACTAAATAAAAGTACCCTACAAAGTTGTTATCACCTTGCTTGCAATTCTGTCCTGAGTATCGTTGTAGCGGCTTTTAAATATTCATGCAAATCTTCACTAAGTTATTGTTCAATTATCCATAACTAACATATAACCACACACTATCATCTTTTACTTGAATAAGCCAAATTTAATATTTTTCCATTATAAATTACTCACTTATCAATCTATCTCTTTTAACTTCAAATATATTTTCTGCTATCAAAATAATTTCTAATAATTCTCTCAAAAACATATCCAGAATTCTCTAATTAAGGAAATATATCTATTACTTCATTTAGTAATGTATTTACTTACTCAATTAAATTCATAAACTAATCATATACAAAAAGTATACTGAAAATATACACAGCGTATATAGAATTTAGCTTATAAATAAGACATACCCTATGTATATCAATTCCATTTTTTTCCTGACTATATTTACACATTCAATCCACGTAATCAAGAGAATATATAACCACATATGCACTTGCAACATTCTTACAAAGGCTCACAATTTACCAAGTCCATTCATAGATGAATGCAAATATAATTAATAACATTTGAGTGCACCTCACCTAAGCTTACATCTCAATACTTATTTTACATCTATGCTCATCTCAACAATAAGAATAACATGTCATAATGATTCACATAAAAGCAGGAGTTTATACACTCACATCCCAATCTCAATAATCAGTACCCAGTTGAAATCATTCTCATACAATCACATCACTCTTAACATATTTTGGCTTATTCGAATTATCGACGGACACTTAGCCAATTGACATAATTATCATTTCATATTATTTTCTATTTGAGGCAGAATCCCATCATCACATTAGTAGTCATATCATCTCAACAAGCATAAAAAAAAATACTCATTCCCCATATTAACAATTCAAATGCAATGCATATTCATGTGAATAAATGTATGAACTTATAAACTGATCTGTCAGCTCTAATGCATTCCAGACGAGTATTATATGTGTACCTGGGTCTCCTTTTGTTATTGTAGGAGTTTCTTATCTTATGAGAGCATATGTTCTTGTTTAACTCCAAGTTTGTCCTTTCAACCTAGTTGCTATTGTTGTGTCATTTCCATTCCCCCTTTTTCCTCGACCTTCTCCTCGGTGGTTTTATGGTATATTTTTCCCAGCACTACTTTGATTCATCATCCTAGATCCTTCGTCATTTTTCTTTATTGGACAATCTATGATAAAATGCCCAGGTTGTCTACAATGATAATATACTTTCGGTTTAGTTCTCTAACATTCTCCCTTATACAATTTTCCATAGTCATTGTATATTAAAGATGTTGTACCACTCACAAATTTATTCTAGTCAATACTTTCTCTATCATCTGATTGTTTAAATCTTTTGGTTGTTGGCCCTTCCTCTGGTGAACTGACCCGACTCACTTCCCGTTTCTTTATTCCACTTTGTCGAGATCCCATACTTCTAAGAGATAAATTATCATTCACTTTAGTTGTTGTAGTTTCCTTTTCTTTGACCTCCAATATTCTCCTTTATAATATGGCCTCTTCAGCTCGAAGTGATACTTCCAATAAATCTCTATAAGTTGAAGGTTTTACTGCTACCCTTTCCCTAATTTCCAAGTTCAATCCCCTTTTAAATGTATCTCTTTTCAGTTCGCCAGTGGCTGCTTGTTCAGGTGCATATTTTGATAATCTTACAAATTGAACTTCATAATCAGCTACCACTAAATCATTTTGCTTCAATTCAAAGAATTCAAGTTTCTTCCTATCTTTGTATACAACCGGTGTATATGTATCTGAAAATTCTTTTAGAAAATCTGCCCAAGTTAATGTCATTAGTTCCTCTTTGCTTCCTAGTATAGTCTCCCACCAATCTAAAGCATCCTATTCAAAGAGCGATACTACATAGCTCACTTTCTTTTCTGTAGTACACTCAAATCGGTTTAGCACTCTTTCGGTATTTCTCAACCATTCCTCAGCCACCATCGGATTAGTAGTCCCAGCAAAAACTTTAGCACCCTATTTTCTTATCTTTTCATAGTTAGCATCAAGAGTGCTATCCCTATTATAACTTGAACAAATTCTTACAAAAAAAGAGGGTAAGCAACTTGTGGAGGAATAGGTTGTGGTTATGACTGTTCATGTTCAGATGCATCTAATACATGCATAGGTTCTTGCCTACGTACAGACTTAGGTGACTCTTCCGGGCTAGAGTGAGGCGCTTAGTGTTTCCTCATCCTAACATAAGTTAACACACATTAACTACACACAACTCATGATTTATGCATGATATGCCGTGAATGCATCACATTCTCATATCCTAAGGGAATCTAATTCCCGCTCTAATACCACTTAATGTAGCACCCTCAACTACCACATACGCGTGGCCACAATATAGATTAAACACGTGGCATAAAAAAATTTCTAGAAGGTATATACATACATAAACTCATAATGTATACATACAAATGCACTACTTAATTTCTACCATACCCATATCAATTATATGTATATAACTTATTACAATATGCTAAGATGTTATGCCATGCGTTAATGAAGATGAGAATGTCGACACTAAGCTCGCGTCTAGCCTACCTGAGATCACCATCAAATGCAGACTCCAAGCTTTATCTAACTAAATCCTAAAAAATATAGAAACAAGGGGGTGAGCTTACTACTTAGTAAGTAATCATTAATATAATAATAACATATATTAACCTTGTAACACATCAAACTAAAAGGAGTCTGCTACAAGCAGATTCAAGAACTTGATTTAAAATATTCTCATAAATTGTAGACATATTTAAAAGCTATAATATTTATAGAAACTCTATATTTATGAGTCTAATTTAATTTCCAACTAGAATTATACAATTTGGAAGTGTATAGAATTAATTATAAATTTTTTAACACTAAAAGGTCATGTAAAGTAATTAGAGTGAGCAATAAAATATCAAGCTCTATTAAACTACTGTAATAATAGATTCAACTTAAACTCAAAACATGACAATTTTAAAGAACTTTTTAACGTTTCTCTAGCATTAAACCATCCTCCATTTGGAGTTTTATAGGTCAAGTTATATCAAAACTACTGATACTAAAATTTCTAAGAAACGGCACAACCGTGTCCGGAGTCGTGCAAGTCATCTGTTGCTAATCAGGTTGCGTATGACCGTGCAGAAAAGGTCCACAACCATGCTTGAGTACTAAAATTAGCACATTAAGCATGCACAGCTATGTAAAAAGTGTGCACAGTCATGCCAAACGCATTTGCTAACCCCAAAACACCTCAAAAGTATACACAAACACCAAAAACTTATTTTTGGGTGTAATATATGCAATCAATCACAAATTCAAATATTCATAATCATATCCTCAAGTCATCAATAGCATTCTAATATATTAAGATCCATTCTCACATATAAGATTAAAGAACACATATTAACACACCATTCAGTATCCTCATCACACACTTACATATACATATGCATATATAAATAAACACACAGACTTACAATCATTACTTCATATTCTACCAATCATCAATCCTTGAATAGAAGAATAAACACTTATGATCACATAAACACTTGTACTCATATTTTACAAATTCACATCTCACATTCACAACATTTCATTTAGTATCTAGTTTCATAAACAAAGAATCATATATATCCTCATATATGCACTTACAATCAACACTTCCCATATTCACAATTGTACTCCTATTTTATAGTACCACATTCCACATCACTCAATATTACCAATATGGTATCATGTGCCTTACCGATGGACATATAACCAATCAACTCAATATCATTTAATCTTGTCGACAATAACTTAGCCAAACGACATAATGAATATTTAATATTATCGACGGACACTTAGCCAATCGACATAATCAATATTTCATATTGTCAATGATCACTTAGCCAATCGATATATTCACATTTCACATAGTCGATGGTCACAAAGCCAATCGACATATTCACATTTCACATAGTCGATGGTCACAAAGCCAATCGACATGTTCATATTTCATATATTTCTACACAAATGTAACATCATTTATATCTAATAAACTAACCTCATGTTCCTAATATATACCACTCACAACCACAATTCCAATACCATCACATTTTAATATTATATTCATTTTACACCATTTTCAATAAACATAGTGAATCACCATTCATTATTCTCAACACAACACATTTCCATCAACCATTCAATATCAATTCAATATTCTCACAACAATATATATATATATATATATATATATATATATATATATATCATTTCTTGCCACATTAAATGGCTTACACAATTCACATAGGAATACAATTCACATTTAAATATGAAAATTAATATATATATACATTATATCAATAATTACTTACCAAAAGCTTTCAACTCCTTCTAGAAGAAAAGATCTCCTAGTGATTGGTGTCGCCTTTATGTTTGTAACTCCCTACACATAATCATACATCAACTCATAAAGCAAACATGACACTTGCACTTAAATGCAACTAGGTACAACTCCATGCTCTAGGTTCAATGTATCCCAATATTTCCCACGCAAGTCCAATGACCATGAAACTTTTACTGAAGCTAGTAATATGAGTCTAGTACCAATTTCAATTAGAATTACTCAATTCAGATATGTACAAAATTATTTATGAATTTTTGACTAAAATCGGTAAAAATAGGGCTAACAGACTGAGTAAGCAAATGTCGAACCCTAATAGGCAATCTTAACAGCAAATTCAGCTTAGACTCAAAACATAAAAGTTATAAAGAGTTTCCATAGCATCCAACCATGTTCAAATCAGAGTTCTAAAACTCAAGTTATGGTAAAAATACTAGGACTGATGCAACATAAAAACAGAACATGAATTTGTAACAATTACAACTCAACTTCAATTAACTAAACATATATGAATTTGTAACAATTACAACTCAACTACAATGGCTTATAGATCTTCTATAGCTTTCCAAAATAATTTTTAGATGAGTAGAAAAATATCAAAATATCCTAAAAGTAATTAAGATCACTGTCTTCTTCCTACAACAATTTTCTCTATACATACATACACATATAACATCTCTACCAATCATAATTCACTATGTATAGCCTTAGGTATCTTCCTTCATAAATGCTAATTTATCACTTAAATAAAATAATACTAATACTCTTAATAAATATACATAAATATCACCATAATATCTCTTTACCCCCATAATGAACTAGGATTATTACATAATAATCCACAACTTCGTATTGTGACAAATTAGACCTAATTTTTCTTATAATTTAGTCTGTCTCTACAATACATAATCATTTCCAAACTTGAATTAAGTTCACTATCTATTATGTGCAATATGCAATACCTGAGGACAGACCAGGTATTCTAAAAAGGCGGGTGTTACAATCACTCCCATCAAAGAAGGGTCTATAGGTTTGGAAAGAAAGAAATTCACTCCCCATGATCTTGAATTCCAGCAACTAAGTACCTAGAATAGTAGCTCTGATACCAATTGAAAAGCCTTAGAGGGGGGATGAATAGGGCTAATATATGGTTTAAAGGAAAATTGAAAAATTAAGAGGAAATTAGAAAGGGATTAGGCAAATAACTTAACCCACAAAATCAACAACAAGAAAAAATATAAGCATAAAGATAAGAACAAGAAAAGAAACAATCAACATAAGGATTTATAGAGGTTCGGATTATAACCAATCCTACATCCTCTACCTAACTTTTCCTCAAATTAGAATTTTCAATCACCCATACTAATCGTATTACCAAGATTTTGTACAATAAAGTGTTTTAAGCATCAACACTAACCTTACAATAACTTATGTTTTTCTTGGCTCAACACAAACCTATCTCTAATGTGTTTTTCTAGGCTCAATACTAACCTTTTTCTAAGTGTTTTCAAGTCTCACACTTAAACCTTCGCATAAAAGTTTTCAAGACTAACTCACAACCTTTAAAATTAATATGTTTTTACAAAGGCTCAACACTAACCTAAAGAGAAAGGACCTCACCACCCACTTCTTCAACGCCAAAGAATGAGTAGATGAAAGAATCATATCTCTAATACTCATCCAACTCTCACAAGAAAGGTAGATACAAACTCAACAAGAGTTTGTTTACAATTAAAGAGTATATAAAGAGAAAAATGTTAAAGAATTAAATCTTGGTTTAAAGATTTTACATAATTAATTTCTTTCACTAACTCTCTAACTTATTAAATGAAGTTTTAAACCTTGTATTTATAGTTGAAGGATGAAAAACTATCTGTTAGGAACCTTAAACAACATCCAAAATCACTCCCATCTTCATTTAATTCAATTTTAGCTTTTTTTGCAGGAAACCTACTCCTCACGATTGTGACCTACTCCTCACGATTGTGAGGGATGAAAATATAACTGTTGGAGGTGAAATTTGCCCGTTAGAAGCCTGTCACGATTGTGATCTACCCTTCATGATCATGACCACCCACCTCACGATTATGAGGAGCAGATCGTGAGGGGCTTAGGTCTTTCTCCTTATTTCCCTTGTGCAAGCCAGCTCTCCTCACAGTCGCTACTCATGGTCGTGATAAAATCATGAGCGGCTGTTAAATCTGGTCAAACTTGCATATTTTAACTCCAATTGATCCCTTATGAGTTGTGATCATCCATGTGAATTTAAAGAACATTTTGAGGGACCTTTAAGGAGTTTAATAAAGCTTTAATTCAACCTCTAATGCTTGCTTTATCAATTGATGAAATCTAACTTATAATCACACTTAAATAGACATGTTAGTAATATAAAATTAATTGCTAAAGTCAAAACAAGAGTTGATTTGAGATTGATCAACACATTGATTATATAAAGGGTTAACAATATTTAAAATAAATATATTTTCATAGCTCTCTGATAGATAGTTAAAATGTTCTTAACAATATGACATTTTATGAGAGCAGCATAGGAGAACATAATGCTATCATTTATAGTTAAAAAAAAGTGAGAAATAGTTAAAAGGAGCATATTATGCACTACACTCTATGAAGAGCCAAAATACCCTTAATGCATAAGAGAAACAAATATGATGAAATAGGGTCTCCTTGTTGGTGACCTCTGCTGGGAATCAAGTTTTTGGTAGGTACCCCATTAATGAGGAAAGAAAAGGAACTACTATAGATAAAACCAACTGAATAAAGTGCTATAAGAACCTCATTTTCACCATAACGTTTTTCAAGAAAATCCACTCTACTTGATCATAAGCTTTACTTATGTCTAGTTTCAATACCATAAAACCTTTGTAACCTTTTAACCTATGTTTCATTGAATGAAAAATTTCAAATGCAACTATAACATTATTACCAAATTTCCAATACCTTTGTAATATTTTTGTATATCACATTATATAGACTAATCGGTCTAAAATCTATCATAGATTTTGGGCACTTAACTTTAGGAATTAGTGTCATAAAAGTATAATTAATATGATGAGGCATAACTGCAAAATGCATAAAGTCCAGAACAAGCTTAGTCACATCAAAACCCACTATGTGGCAATTATTTTGAAAAAATAAAGCAGACATACAATCAGGGCTTGGGGCCTTACAAGGGTGTATTTGCTTTAAAGCAAGAAAAATCTCGTCATTAGTAAACTCTATAGCTAACATCTAGTGAAAATCATCACTGAGGCAACTATCAATAAAGTCCACAACCAAATAGTATGACACCACAACCTCTCCAACCTCAAAACTACATGTTTTCCTTTCCCCGGTAGCATCCTTAATACGCTATATGAAATTTACCCGTATATTTTTTATGCTCTTTTATGAAAAAATTTAGCACTTTTGTCCCTGTTTTATAGGCAAACTACCCATGAGAGCTACTGCTAGTAAATTTCTTCATTGGCTAAGAGATGAGTAATTTCCTTTTTAACAAGTAATTTTTCCTTAAAAGTCTGTTGAGTTGGTTCAACTCCTTAAATAGATATCAACTTATTAACTGTCATTCGCAAGTCTCATTTAAGATTTCCAAATTTCTATCTATGCCATTTCAAAAAAGCATCCTGGCAATTCTTTAATTTTGATAAGAACTCCACATTTAAAGCCTTAGAACATTGCCAAACTATTAGTAATATAACTTAGGCCTCTTATGTAATTGCCATAGTTTAACTCTGTCATTTTAGCATTTCATTAATAAAAGAGGGGGGCATTTGATTTTATAATCATTTGATTTAAAAAATTAATTCCATGAATAGTTAATTCTACCTATGATTATCAAGTATGTGACTTGATAGTAAAACGTTTAGGTTAACATTGAATTCTATTCTAAATTATCCCTAGTTAGTTACAATCATTGGAATAATAATGAATAAAGACTAGTATATAGTTTAACTGATGATTACATTTTACTAATCATGTATATGAGATATAAAGTTAAATCATAGGTATATATTTGAGAAATATATACTAGATCCACCCATTATGCGAATGCTGAATGGATAAAAGTCATAAGTAATTCTCATAACATTAATACAATACTAGTCCTCTAACCTGAAATCACTGTTGTTTCCAGTATGATAAGTTTTATATTTTAATATAGTTTAGATTATCTTTAAATGAATTATATTATAAATTGTTATTGGATATAAAATAAATTATGTGAGGAATATGAGTGATAGAGAAGAAATTTATCCCTCATAAATTATTATGAAAAAGGCATTATTGGGCCCCTCGATGAGTAATATTAATGTAAAATGCATGGTCGTGCTAAAATTAATTGAGAATGATTATCATTATCAATCTATTCAGAATCGAGAACTAATCCAATTGAATTGTGTAAGGATGACATTAACCATGACTTATGTTCAATTAATGTATCTTGTGATAAAAGAACTTTAATATTTATTGTGAATTAGGTTTTGTCGGATTACCGGCTTTGATATAACTTGGGTATTCATAATCTCTTGCTAGAGGCTGCTTATGATTTGTGGGCTAGAAGTGAAATTTTTAAGTCCACTGCCAATGTTATATGAACCTATAGGGTTGCTAATGTGTACTAATCCGCAAGCGTACAGAATCGTATCAAGTAGTAAATAAAGATATCGTCCCTCAGAGATTTGAAGTTGAATATTGTAATACTCACAATGTTTGATTGTTTAGACAATGAAATAGAGTTTAAAATTTCAAAGAAACTAAATTAAGAAAAGTAAAAACACAACTTTAATTCAAATTTTAAAGGCTATGGTTCCTTATTCTCAATTGACCATTTCAAAGGATTGATTACACAACTAGGTCTACACTAGTTTTAATTCATTTTGAAGGGATCTTAGAAACTATAGATTTTCCTCTCAGATAAACCTATAATTAATTGAAGATTAATCAACATTAAGTTAATCGGCTCTCACCAACCTAATACCTTTTAATTCTAATTTTAAACACAACCTTTAATCAATATTGATTCACGTAATTGTCTCTCAACTAACTAAGCAACCAATAGGTCATTGTCATTTCTTATAAAGCCTATCTCTCGATTAAGCCCATAGTGTTGATTCAATTCTAGGTTGATCAGTAGTAAAATGACATTGAGTTCAACAACAACCAATGAATTAAATCTAGCAACCTAACATAATCACAATAAGCACATGGTCAATTTAGAATAGGAACTCTAGAAAAGATCTAGCTACTCATGTTAAAGAGAAAAGAAAACAAACAAGAAATGAAAATAATTCTGAACATTATAATAAATAAAAGAGAGTGATACAAGAAAAATTCCTTTTCAATGATGTCAAGAAGCCTTGCTCTTCTA